>JAXIVJ010017908.1:22500-24810 GCA_036785665.1 Chirona hameri | reverse complement strand
CCAAAGTCCAATTAAATTGATGCAGTATTGTGGGAAATAATGACGTTTTAATGACGCCATTTCATACCATTTTTGGCGGAAAAACGATAAATGTTTGAACAATCGTAGAAAATAGAGTTTTGAAGAAAATTGCAAATAAAAACGTCAACAGAAAATAAATGACATTTTCTTCAAAATGGCTATCTGGAATATTATAAATTTTGTTGTTTTTGACCGTCCAAAATAAGAAAAACGTTTTTTTCGGAGAAAACAAATTGTTGTGAATTTGAAAAGTGAATTTCTTAGCTCGAATACCAAAGTAAGGCGACCGGCCCAAATCTGCGAGGGAAAATGGGGGTACCTTTTTGCCACAAAAAGATGCCCCCACGGAGAGAGGCTGGATCCGCCAGTGCGAAAGATAATTTAATTTGTTGTCACTCAGGCTTCATCAGATTTGATCTCGAGTCAATAGCTAGCTCAGGGAAGGCCATCGAAAGTGAAATATTCTCAAAATATCGGAATTGTTTTTAGAGAATAACTTTTGAGATACGCATGCTAGAGTGATACTTACCGTTTTTACCATTGTGTTTCTCTGTCGAGACATCGAATGGTATATCGGATGATCATGACCTAGTAAGGTCATATTCGAAAATTGACATGTCCTGTGCTCAGGTCAAGGCAGATCAAGTTCAAATTTTACACCAATCAACGTGACTCGACGAGCGAAGCACATTGTTGATAACTCCATTATTACTCTACCTTCATTTGGCAAAGAGTTATTGAATAAAAAACACGTAACCTCTTGGGTCACCTGAGTTGACCTCGTAGAGGTCACATAACAAAAATGTGACTTGGATCTTTGCATTTGGCACAAGAATGGTGTAGGCACCTGGTAAAAACTGGTCAAATTTAAGCGTTTTTTTGTGGATTTATACGTGTTGTTATTTTCTCCATTTACTTATAATGGAAGTTTACCAATCGAATTGACCTTCGGTCACCAATATTAAAAATTCGAGATATATGAATTATAGGTACTTATGGGCTATGGCCTACATGAATCCTGTGAGTTTCAAACCGCTCGGTCGATCACTTTGGCACGACCACAAACTTTCAAAAACTTGCTTGGAGGTGGGATCACTGAACGTGACTTGTTGACCTGACCTGAGATGACTCGAGATAAAAAATGGCACGCAATTTGGGTGATTGTTCTCCAAAGAGTTACGCCAAGTTTAGCGGCGCTGCGTGTCGACGATTTACAATATTTACGAAAACTTGGGGGGGGGGGGCGGATATCAGGGGACGGATATCCGCCCCCCAAGTCGGTGCGCGTGTTAATACTTCACATCATGGTGCCAACAGGGATCAGTTGCAGCATTTTTTTTTGGATCAGACTAAGAACTTATCAGTCAATCTATGCATAGGTTCTGTTCGACATGGGCCTGTCTGACGTTTTTTTGTTGCGACTATTTGGGGGCCCGGCAAAATATAGTGACCCAAATCCGAGGATATATCATTTTACGCCATTTTTTTTGGGGTGGTTTTGGGTGGGTGGTTTTGATCGAAGGGGCCCCTCGGGATGCTGTGCCTCCCCCCCCCCTCCCTTGACGAAGGTCTGTCTGCGCCCCTGGATCTGACCTTAGGTCACCGATATTATAAATCCAAGATAAACGAATTGTAGGTACTTATGACCTTATTAAGTCATGTGAGTTTGAAACCGCTCGGTCAATCACTGTGGCTTTGGCACGACTTTCAAAAACCTGCTTGGAGGAGGGGTCACTTAACTTTCAAAAACTTGCTTGGAGGTGGGTTCACTTAACAGGACCTGTTGACCTGACCTGAGATGACTCGAGATACAAAATTACACAAAATGTGGAGAATTGATGCCCAAAGAGCTATGCTAAGTTTGGTGGCGCTACACACCGCCGTTTTCCCAATATTTACGAAAACCTCTGATGGGCGGATATCTGCACCCCACGTCGGTGCGCGTGTTAATACTTCACATGGTGCCAAAGGGAGTCAGTTGCCGCACATTATTTTGTATCAGACTACGGTACTTATCAGTCAATCTACGCATGGGGTCTGTTCAACATGGGTCTGTCCGACGTTTTTTTTGGCGATAATTTAGGACCCCTGCAAAATATAGAGGCATAAATCCGAGGAGATACCATTTCGCGTTTTTTTTTTTTGGGGGGGGGGGCTTTGGCCGAGGGGCCCTCTGGGGATGCTGTGCCCCTCCCTTGCCGAAGGTCTGGCTGCGCCCCTGAATACGATGGTGCAACTTTACTACTGGACCTGGGTGGCAATTTTCGCGCACCTAGCTGAAACCGGCGC
>JAXIVJ010017908.1:5000-17500 GCA_036785665.1 Chirona hameri | reverse complement strand
GAGGTGCCCGATCTCCCCCACCAGCAGGCTGTCTAGGTCATCGGTGCATGTGTGTTGCCTCTTTCGCTGTGACTGGCGTGTTTTGGTGGTTGGTGTGCTCAGGGACTGATTGAGTGATGCGTTCTGTGACTGTGAGGTGGCGGGTGTGGTGTGCTGGGTGAGTGCAATGTGGCTTGAGGTTGAGGGTGCTCTTAGGTTCTCTTCTCCTCTACCCTTGTGTCCCTCATCCTCACCATCCTCCTCCGCGCGCCTTCGCCGCTCTTCCTCGGCTGACTCCGCCTCCATCCTTGCAGTGTCCGCCTGCATGCGTCGAAGTTCCTCTGGGCCCATACAGTTCAGGCATCGGATCGTGATTTCCTCCGAGCGCCCGGTCGTCTTGTCCTTCGCGCTGACTTTCATGATGCCGTCTGCGTCGACGTCGAATGTCACGAGGACCTTCACCTCACCACGACATGCAGCGGGGAGACCGTCCAGCACGAACTTCCCCAACAAATGGTTATCCCGGACGAGCGGGTGTTCTCCTTCGTAGACCCGAATCAAAGCGTCAGTCTGGTTATCGCTGCTTAGAATGAACTCACTCTCGCTACGGATCGGGATCCGGCTGTTCCGCTCAATGAGTTTCCGGAAGTTGTGCTTACCACTGCAGACGCCCAGTGAGAAAGGAACCACGTCCAGGAGCAGAATATCGTTAATGCCAGGACTGCTGTAGCCGGAGAGGGCAGCCGCCTGCACGGCGGCGCCATGCGCTACAGCCTCGTCAGCGTTTACCTGCAGGTTCAGCTGCTTGCCGTCGAAGAAATCCTGCAGCAGCTTTCGGATCTTCGGAATGCGCGTGGAGCCGCCGACCAGGACAACTTCGTCGATGCATGATTTCTCGAGCTTGGCGTCTTGCATGGCCCGCTGAACGGTATCGAGCGTGCCTCGGAATTGATCTGCGCACAGCTCCTCGAAGCGAGCCCGCGAGATCTTGCTGGAGAAGTGGATGCCTTCGTAGAGAGAGTCGATCTCGACACGAGCAACGGAGCAGCTGGAGAGGGTTCGCTTCGCCACCTCGCACCCTGTCTTGAGCCTGTGCAGCGCCAGTGGGCTGCCGCTAAGGTCTTTTCTGTGCTTCTGCATGAACTTGTTGGATAAGTGCTTCACCAGTCGATGGTCAAAGTCTTCGCCGCCCAGGTGGGTGTCTCCAGCCGTGGAGAGGACTTCGAACGCATTGTCTGCGACTAACAGGACAGAAACGTCGAATGTACCACCTCCTAGATCGAAGATGAGCACTCTCTGTTTCCTATCCAGCTTCTTGTCTAGGCCGTACGCCAGCGCCGCCGCAGTAGGCTCGTTGATGATGCGTATGACGTTGAGCCCAGCGATTTTCCCAGCGTCCTTGGTGGCCTGGCGCTGCGAGTTGTTGAAGTAGGCCGGCACCGTGATGACGGCGTCCGTCACCGTCTTGCCCAGGTACGCCTCTGCCGTCGTCTTCATCTTTGTCAGGACCATCGCGCTGATTTCCACTGGATGAAGCAGCGTCTTCACCCCCCTGTACTTCACCTTGATCTTGGTCTCCCCCTCGTCATCGACGACCTTGAAGGGCCAGTGTTCAAGATCCTGCTGCAGTTTGGGATGGTCGAACTTCCGTCCAATCATCCGCTTGACGTCGAACACGGTGTTCTCCGGGTTGCGCGCCGCCTGGCTCTTGGCGACCTCGCCGACGAGTCGTTCATTGTCGGTGAAGGCGACGCAGCTGGGGGTGGTCCTGTTGCCCTGGTCGTTGGCGATGACCTCCACCTTGCCGTGCTGGAACACGGCCACGCAGGAGTAGGTCGTTCCCAGGTCGATGCCGATCGCTGGCGCCGACATGTTGATGCTCTGTTCTGATGGCGATGTTGCCTCAGGTGAAGATGAAGCCGATATTGCTGATGCCACAGATAACAACAGAGCTGGAGATGATGACCCAGCTGTTGCCTCACAACCAATACTGTCGAGCCTGTTGATGTCAGGAAGCCGATGGTGACACAGTTGACACTGACGATGTTGGTCGTGTCACACTATCAATGATGGCGCCGCTGACACTGGCGCAGCTTGCGCTGATAATGTCGACACTCAGCTGCCGTCGGCTGAAACAGGAGCAGCGGCAGTTATGACAGCCACAGGCAGATCAGACAGCCTCTCTAGAGCGCAGTCGCCCTTTCTGCAACTCAGTCACTGATACTGCAGCTCGTGCAAAGTTCGCAACGGACAACGGCACACACCGAAATAAGTACCAGCCGCTCAGTCACTGGCTTGTGCACCTCTGTTACCGTGGTCTCTGCACCACTCAAACTGCGGCCTCTGCACCACTCAAACTGCGGCCTGAGCACCACTCAAACTGCTGCCTGAGCACCACTCAAACTGCTGCCTGAGCACCACTGGAATTGCGGTCTGTGCACCATTCAAACTGCGGCCTGAGCACCACTGGAACTGCTGCCTGTGCACCACTGGAACTGCTGCCTGTGCACCACTGGAACTGCTGCCTGTGCACCACTGGAACTGCGGTCTGTGCACCACTGGAATTGCGGTCTGTGCACCACTGGAACTGCGGTCTGTGCACCACTGGAACTGCTGTCTGTGCACCACTGGAACTGCGGCCTGAGCACCACTGGAACTGCGGCCTGTGCACCACTGTTGCCGCGGCCTGTGCACCACTGTAACCGTGGTCTGTGCACCACTGACTGCCCCGCACACACCGAACCTTGAACGCCAACTGGTAGCGTCGCCTCACAGCTCTGCACCTCCGGGGTTCCCCGCCTCGTCCCCGTCGTCGTCGCTCGGACCGCGGCTCTGAGTCAGCTGATACGGTACACCTTGTGCCGTCGGACCGCGGCTCTGAGTAAGCTGATACGGTACACCTTTTGCCGTCGGACCGCGGCTCTGAGTCAGCTGATACGGTACACCTTTTGCCGTCGGACCGCGGCTCTGAGTCAGCTGATACGGTACACCTTTTGCCGTCGGACCGCGGCTCTGAGTCAGCTGATACGGTACCAGAGGCGTAGCCAGGCGGTGCAAAGGGTGCTCCTGCACCCGGGAGATTTTGTCGGGCCCCCTATGCCCGGCTGCAGCCACACGGCCTGGCGGCCGTCATTTTATGTTGTTGTAAAATACCATGAGAGAAGCAGATTCAAAGCCCTCTCACACAATACAAGGACCCTCCTAGTCTGTCAGAGAGCCCTATGATAAGGAGGAATAACTCTTTCGTGAGCTTTCTGAGTAGGAACGTAGCTAAGGGGGGCGCCCCCCCCCCCCTGGATGCCAGGATGGCCCTTTTCGGCGGCGGAGGGCCCTTTTCGGCGCGCGCAGCACGCCGAAAAGGGACGGCGAGACCGCGCGAAGCGCGGTATCATATGCTCTTCACCACGCGAAGCGTGGTCTTTATAGAGTTTAGAGCACTTCAGAGGCCCTTTACGGCCACCAGGACCCTCTGAAAGACCAGAGGGCTCCTTGGACGTTCTAAAGAGCCCTGTGCATGTCAGAGGGCCCCTGGCCAGACCGAAAGGGCCCCTGAGCGGGTCAGAGGGCCCCTGAATACTTCGAATGGGCCTCTAGCCAGCACAGAGGGGCCCCTGAGCAGGTCGAGAGGCCCCTGAGCATGTCGGCAGGGCGACACAGCAGCCCGCACAGTCCTTTGTCAGGTCGCAAAGGCCCGTGAGCAGGTTAGAGGGCCCTTGGACAGACCCCAGACGGCCCCTGGGAAGTTGAAAGTGCAGGTCAGAGGGGCCCCCGCCCAGACCGAAAGGACCCCTAGGTGGGTCAGGACGGCCCCTGAACATGCCAAATGGGCCCCTAGTCAGCACGGAGGGGCCCCAGGGCAGGTCGGAGGGCCCTCGGAGCATGGCGCAAGGCGACAAAGCAGCCAGCGCAGTCCCTTGCTAGGTCGGAAGGCCCCTTAGAAGACTGGAGGGCCCCTGGATGGACCAGAGGGGCCCTGGCCCTGGACTGCCCCGCACACACTGAACCTTGGACACCAACTGATAGCGTCGCCTCACAGCTCTGCACCGCCGGGAGTTCCCCGCCTCGGCCCCGTCGTCGTCGCTCGGGCCCGGCTCTGAGTCAGCTGATACGGTACACCTTTTGCCGTCAGACCACGGCTCTGAGTCAGCTGATACAGTACACCTTTTGCCGTCAGACCGCGCATCTAAGTCAGCTGATACGGTACACCTTTTGCCGTCAAACCGCGCCTCTGAGTCAGCTGATACGGTGCACCTTTTGCCGTCGGACCGCGGCTCTGAGTCAGCTGATACGGTACACCTTTTGTCGTCAGACCGCGCCTCTGAGTCAGCTGATACGGTACACCTTTTTCCGTCAGATCGCGCCTCTGAGTCAGCTGATACGCACCGCACGGTAACGGTCAGTATTACCGCAGCGGTCCAACCCCATTTCCCAAGATTCAGGAGAAAAATAATCTCAATTTGGGGCCCATTTCCCAAGTTCAATGGATTTAACCCTATTAGTGGCAGGCTCCTGGCTACCCCTATTAGTGGAGGGGGCGGGGGCGGATTTCGCCCGCCCCCCCCCCCCCGGGAGATCTTGAGATCTATCCGTCCGATTTAAAAAAATCAAAACGGTGTTTGATTGCCCTCAACACGATCTACATTTCTATAAATAAAAAAACGCGATTTTTGATAGCGCTACCAAAAATTGCGGATTTTGTTTACCCCCTGTTGCCCCAGGGGACAACAGGGGGTCAAAAACTAACAAGTGTGCATCACCAACTGTTGTTGCACAAAATGAAGCACCAGTGGCGCACGCAGGGGGGGGGGGGGTCAAAGGGGTCAGCTGACCCCCCCCACGAAATTTCTGAGGGGCCCGTATTTCTAAGGGGCCCGTTTCTGGTAGGGGCCCGGTCTTGGTCAGGCCCGTTCGAGGTAGGGGCCCGGTGCTGGCAAAGGCGTGGCATGGGATGATGGGGCCCGGGCACAAAAGGGCCCGGTCCTCGCATATTCTTGACACTGGCCCGTTTCTGGTAGGGGCCCGGTCTTGGTCAGGCCTGATCGAGGCAGGGGCCCGGTGCTGGCAAAGGCGTGATATGGGGCCCGGTCAGAACGAGAGGCCGGTACTTGAACATTATTGATGCGGGCCCGTTTCTGGTAGGGGCCCGGTCTTGGTCAGGCCCGATCGAGGCAGGGGCCCGGTGCTGGCAAAGGCGTGATATGGGGCCCGGTCAGAACGAGAGGCCGGTACTTGAACATTATTGATGCGGGCCCGTTTCTGGTAGGGGCCCGGTCTTGGTCAGGCCCGATCGAGGCAGGAGCCCAGTGCTGGCAAAGGCGTGATATGGGGCCCGGTCAGAACGAGGGCCCGGTCATTGCATATTCTTGATACTGGCCCGTTTCTGGAAGGGGCCCGGTCTTGGTCAGTTCCGATCGAGGCAGGGTCCCGGTGCTGGCAAAGACGTGGCATGGGGCCCGGTCAGGACGAGGGCCCGGTCACAACAGGGCCCGGTCCTCGCATATTCTTGATACGGGCCCGTTTCTGGTAGGGGCCCGGTCTTAGTCAGGCCTGATCGAGGCAGGGGCCCGGTGCTGGCAAAGGCGTGATATGGGGCCCGGTCACAACAGGGCCCGGTCCTTGCATATTCTTGATACGGGCCCGTTTCTGGTAGGGCCCGATCTTGGTCAGGCCTGATCGAGGCAGGGGCCGGTGCTGGCAAAGGCGTGGCATGGGGCCCGGCAATGACGAGGGCCCCGTCATAACAGGGCCCGTTCCTCGCATATTCTTGATACGGGCCCGTGTTTGGTAGGGGCCCGGTCTTGGTCAAGCCCGATCGAGGCACGGGCCCGGTGCATACAAAGGCGTGAGATGGGCCCGGTCACAACAGGGCCCGGTCCTTGCATATTATTGATGCGGGCCCGTTTCTGGTAGGGGCCGGTCTTGGTCAGGCCCGACCGAAGCAGGGGCCCGGTGCTGGGAAAGACGTGATATAGGGCCCGGTCAAAACGAAGGCCCGGTCACAACAGGGCCCGATCCTTGCAAATTCTTGATACGGACGTATTTGATATTGATACGTATTTTTTACATTATCCATTATTGCTTCAGGAAATGGTTTATAGCAACTTGCGGCAACATGATGGTAGGTGCGAATGACGTAGTCGAGGCGCACTAAAACCCCAACGATAATGATGATGACTTAACTACCGGGGATCGGACTGCCTAACCTGCCTAACCTGTAAAATATAATTGTTGTTGTTGTCATTTACCTGCCTAACCTGCCTAACCTGTAAAATATAATTTGTGTTGTTGTCATTTACCTCATTTCGTCAAATTTATTCTCGACAGTTGTACCGCACATCAGTAGCACACGCACCTACAATTCGCACATCAGCAGCACACGCAGTCACTTTACACGACATTGACAAGAAAATTATAATGTCTCAGGTCCCATACTGTAGGGGGCCCGGTCAAAAACAAGTGACCGAAATCCGCGAAATTTTCTAAAAACGGGTGGGGGCCCGCTCTCAAGGGGGCCCGCTTTTAGGGCTCTGACCCCCCCGAAATGGAATCCTGCGTGCGCCACTGTGAAGCACTCATTCAATGTGAAAGACCGCGGATACTCGTGGCTTCGCTCATACCTGTTAAGCCGTAGTCAGCGAGTAAACGGGAAACACTCACCGTGGACTCCAGTGTTATCGGGCGTCCCAGAAAGTAGTATCTGCGGCCCGTTATTTATCTGTTTTACCGCCGATATACCACTCCACATAAGAAATGGGTGCACAATGTATGCTGATGACGTTAAGCTGTATACGCCGGTCCGCTGTGAGGACGATGCTCGTGCACTTCAGTCTGGCACAGGCGCGTAACCACCACTGGTGTCACTGGGGATCAGTCTCCAGTAACATTTTCGGATTTTAACATTACGCCTATGGGCGGTGCATGGAAAGAATCGACTGCAAAGTGCCTTCGTCCTCACCTACTCTCGGAAGGTGGTTACGCCTATGGTCTGACATCGACTCTCTTGTACATTGGTCACATTGTACATTGTGTGTGGGGACTAAGTTTGAACCCGGCCAAGTGCCACGTAATATCGTTCACCTTGCGCACTTCGCCTGTCTTAGCGGCCTACACAATGGATGGTGTTACACTAGAGCGTCACGTACAGGTGCGCGACTTGAGAGTCATCTTAGACTTAAATCTGAACTTCGCTTCTCATGTGGACGCCACAGTCGCAAAGGCCAAACGCATGATTGGACTGTTTATCCGCAGCATGCAGCTACCAGCTCCCCGTCGCCATGTAAAGCTCGATCACAAGGTCATGTTGTGTGCTTTCAACGCTCATGTCCGTTCCATTGTCGAATACGGGAGCGTGGTCTGGTCGGGAGCGGCAGTGACCCATCTTAAACGGGTGGAACGCATCCCGCATTCCTTTTTGATTTGGCTAGCGTGTTCATCTGACCACAGCTCCTTTAACCCTCGCCCTACGGGAGCTTTTTTCACCTTACCCCTACGGGGAGGGGGCTGACAGGCCCCCATGTTAACTTCCAAACCAAGCAACTTAGAGCAATGCGGTAAGAACCAGCATGTTTCCTGTCATGAGAGGAATCTAAGAGTATGCGTTTTTTAGGTTTCAGGTCAATGGGTAACCTTACAGGTAAGTGAACGACCTCGGATTTAACACGTCCAGAACAGCGATTTTGCTCTTCAGAAAACCTCAAAATTAGAAATTGATAAATGTAAATAAAAAGACATGTTCGTAGACCAGTTTTGGGTCAGAAATACAGAAAAAGTAAATATTTGTTCGTATCTTGTCAAAGAAAGTCAAAAAAAGTTATTAAAAAAAATGACGTCATCGGTTTCTTACACTTAGGGAGCCATCACTCAGTCAAAAATGAATATATTGCTTTGAAATTTGGTATGGGCATTTTCCATACTCAGTTCTCTCACATATATTCCGATTTTTTAAAAACATTTTTGAAAGTTTTGATTTTGTGGGGATTTTTTTTTTTAAAGAACGGTTTTGTTTTATTTTAGGGGTCAAAACCCAAAATTGTGAAAATCAGAGATTGCTATTTTACAGAGAATGTCAAGTTGTATCTTTGGTCATTTGCGTTTGCAATTTGCCTTAAAACTCTTTTTTCTACGATTTTTCAAATATTTCTCATTGTTTTACCAACATGACGTCATCATAACATGATTATCTCCCAAACTACTCAACAAATTTCAATAAACTTTTTACAGCATACGTATAATTATTATAAACTCTGCTGCTGACAATTTCAGCAAGATACACTGCATGTGTAAAAAGTTATTTAAGAAAAACCTCAGGGGGGGGGGGGGGGGGGCCTGTCAGGCCACCCTCCGTAGGGCTAGGGTTAACCTAGCTTAAGACATAAAGACATAAAGACATAAAAGAAAAGTGCAACAAAGAGCCTCTTGGGCCCATCCGAGGTTGCACCCCCCCCCATCCCCCCCCCCCCTCCACCAGTCTCGCCCCTTCAAATCACCTTACTCTACCTGCATAAAAGAAGGCTAATCCCACGAGTATTTATGAACTAATCCCTTCTCTGTAAAGTATTTATCTAATCTAATTTTGAAGGAAGCAAGTGTCACTGCATCAGCGACATCCCATGGTAGCATATTCCAATGTCCTACAACCCTTCTACTGAAAAATGACTGTCGTAGCCTAGTCCTACTTTGTTTCATAATGAGTTTATGCTGATGACCTCTACCTCGATTTTCCCTATTGAACTCAAACATACCCTTTAAATATCCAGAATGCTGACTATTTACAAATTTGAAGACTTCAATTAGATCTCCTCTTAGCCTTCTATATCTAAGTGAAAACATACCCAATTTCCTTAATCTATCTTCATAAGGTAAACTACCAAGACAATTAATCATTTTTGTTGCCCTTTTTTGAACTCTTTCTAACAACCAGCAATCTTTCTCATATGTTGGAGACCAGGCTTGTACACAATACTCCAAATGTGGTCTAACATATGCACAATACAGTTTTGTTATTACCTTTTCACTCTTGTAGGAAACATTTCTGTTAATGGCCCCTAGCATTCTAAGTGCCTTTTTCCTAGCTTCTACAACCTGGTCTGACGCTGATAGTCTATTGTTTACCACGACACCTAAATCTCTTTCCTTTTCAATCTGCTCCATTTTCTGCCCACCCATTCCATACCTATGTTTACTGCTAGCCCGTCCAGCGTGCATAATCTTACATTTACTCAAATTGAATTTCATCTGCCATGCTTCAGACCACTCAACTAGCTTGTCCAGATCTGATTGAAAAACATCCTGATCATGTTTTCCTCTAATAATCCTGACAACTTTTAGATCGTCTGCAAATTTCAAGACTCTGCTGTCTATACTGTTCTCAATTGCATTCACAAATATTATAAAAAGCAATGGGCCCAGGACTGAGCCCTGTGGAACCCCACTGAGAACCTCCTTCAATTGTGATTGGCACCCATTCAATATAACCCTTTGCTGGCGTCCTGAAAGCCACGTTTCTATCCAATCCAGAATCTTGCCCCTGATCCCATGAATTTTAAGTTGCAACCCCAGTCTTGTATGGGGGACTTTGTCAAATGCTTTACTGAAATCAAGAAAAGCTACATCTAGCTGTTTACCCTGATCAACGCTATCTGTTGCAACATCCAAAAACTCCAGAAGATTAGTTAAACAAGAACGGCGCTTCCTAAAGCCATGCTGTGTATCTTTGATGAGTTCATTTTGCTCCAAGAATTCAACAATCTTATCTTTGATGATTGATTCAAGCACCTTGCAGACTAATGAGGTCAGACTAACTGGTCTATAGTTTTCCTCTTTACTTCTATCTCCCTTTTTATGAATAGGAACAACATTTGCTCTTTTCCAATCAAGTGGAATTTTTCTATCTGCAAGTGATTTAGAAAATATTATGGCTAATGGAACCGACAACTCCCTTTCAGATTCTCTTAAAAGTCTAGCATGGATTTCATCAGGTCCTTCTGCCTTGTTAGGCCTTACTTTCTTTAGATATTCTAGAACAAGTTCACTACTTATGCCACCTAGCTCTCCTATAGTCTCCTCTGTCTCTAGCTCAGGCTGAAGTGCTGCAATACTACTCTGGTCCTCGATAGTAAAGACAGATTGAAACTGATCATTAAGCACTTCAACCATTTCACTGTCCTTGCTAACTAACACATCATCTACCTTAAATGGACCTATATTTTTGGAAACTGTACTTAACTTATACAAACTGAAGAACTTCTTACTATCTGCATTACAATGTCTAGCTAAATCAAGTTCCTTTGCCCTTTTAGCTGCTCTGACCTTTTTCTTAACTGAATTTCTTGCATTCTGGTAGGCCTTCTGATTTATATCTAGTGAAGATCCCTTCAAAATGCCAAATGCACTTATTTTAGCTTGTATAGCACTCCTTACTTCTGGGGTAAGCCAAACTGGATTGCCCTTGGTTCTGTTACGTTTGTGCCTGAGGGGTATATGCCGATTTTGAATTTGGCTTAATCTAGCTTTGAAAACATTCCAGGCCTCACATGCATCTAAACCTGCCAACTCAACGTTCCATTTTATCTGTGCGAGGTCATTTCTAATACCATCAAAATCAGCCCGGCTGAAGTTTGGAACCATAATAAGGTTATCTTTGGGCCTCATTTCTGATGAGATATTGAATTTAACCATATTGTGATCACTGGTTCCTAGACCTGCACAAATACTTATGTCACTAACTAGATCACTGTTGTCTGAGAATACAAGGTCTAGAATGGAGCAATGTCTGGTTGGCTCTGTTACAAACTGATGCATGAAAAGCTCCTCTTCAAAGATTTGCCTATACAACCTACACTCATTTGTTTCCTCTGCTATACTTTCGTATCCTCTTAAGTTAAAATCTCCCATAATAAGACACTGAGCCCGAAAGTTCCTACGTATTTCCTCACAAATATCTTGGTCTGTTTCAGCTTGGGAGTTCCTTGGAAGATTCCCTGGTCTGTAAAATGCACCTATCCTCAACCTTCCTCTGTTTCCTGTACCAATTTTAATGTCAAGCCAGATTGATTCTACTTCTTTTACTTTACTAGAATCATCAACTCTAGTAGTGCAGTACAAGCTATTTACATATACAAACACTCCGCCTCCCTGCCGTGATTCTCTGCAGTATGAGAACATGTTATACCCTTGTAACTCGAAATCCTGTAGCCTATCCCTATTATACCCCTCACTAACCCATGTCTCTGTTACACAAATGATATCAGGCTTTTCAAGGGCAACATAACACTCAAACTCATCAAATTTAGACCTAATACTTTGGGCATTCAGCAACACACATGTGATCTTATACTTTGAGCTGACTCTACTAATTCTGAGGGAATTATGATCTACTGTCCTATTCTGACATGAACTTCTACCAATGCTTACTTCTTGATGCCCTAGTACTAGCGTCCCTGAACCCCCCCCTCCTACCTAGTTTCCCTGAATGACACTTCTGTAGGCATCTCCCAAAGCCCTTGCCCCCTCATCCGATAAGTGAAGCCCATCCTTCATATAGTACCTATGCCACTCATAGAACTGATCCCATAAGTCTACATAACTAAGCCCCATAGCTGAACATAAGTTCTGAACTGAGCTGTTCACAGACAGAGCTCTCGAGTACCACTCCTCACTGGCTCCACAGCGAGGGAGGATGCCAGTCACAATGACTGGTTTCCTGGACTCCTTCAACCTCTGCAGCAGGCTCCGGTACTCCGCTACTATTCTCACACTCTGCCTAGGTCCTATGTTGTTCACCCCCACCTGTATTATAACTGTCTCCGGGCTACTCCTACCCAGTTCTGCCTCAATGACAGGGCCCATATCAACTACTTTTGCCCCCGGTTTAACTATACATTTGTCCCTCTTCCCACAGAATGTTCGCCTTAAGGGCCTTACCCTTGAGTCCCCAACCACTAAATGCTGAATCTGTACCTTGTCACTTTCAGCTGCTGACTCTAACGCACTGAACCTATTTGCTAGTGTAACCTGCTGATGTTCCCTGGGGCTGTACTGCCTGACTCTACCCTGAACTTTTGTCCATCCCTCCTGATCCCCTTCCCTCTTCCTCCTCCAGATTCTGCTACCACCCTCCATTACCCAGCACCCCTCCTCATCCTTACTGTCTGTGGCCCTAGCATTACTTTCCACAATGTTGGGTCTCCAGAAACGTGACCCTCCAACACACTTCCAAACCCCAGCCGCACTATCCACCTTTGCCTTATCCTCCTCCCTTATGCCCCTATCAGAACTACCACTGGTCCCTGATCCTGTAGGCTCCTTTTCTGACCCCCTAACCACAATCTGCGCATACGTTCCTTGGTCAGGAGCTACACCCTCTAGCGGCTCATCTCTACACCTACACTTACTTAACTGCGCCTCAAGCTCCGCTACTCTAGCCTGGAGGGCCTCTAGCTCTGCTACCTTCGCCTGCATCCTAGTCATGCTCATTTGAATACACTAGTAACTTAGGTATATAACTTAGGTACTATGCACTT
>JAXIVJ010017907.1:0-22500 GCA_036785665.1 Chirona hameri | reverse complement strand
GATGAGGCAGCGAGACGAGGCGCATCGCGTGTGGGGAGATAATCGTACTCAGCAAAATCTTGGAAGTTACCGCGCCCTTCGAAACCGCGTCAAAGACCGCTTCGCAAAGTCGAAACGTGATTTTTGTATGCTCGTATATGCTGTCCGATCGCACCAGCTGCTGGCAGGACATCAAGCAGGTCAGCTTACGCGCAGTGAAGAACGGCGGAGATGCGCATGGACAGCTTAGTCCTGAACAGGCTGATGAGTTTAATCGGCATTTCGTTTCAGTCGGCCCGCGCATCGCCGCAGATTTGAAGTTAAATCCCATAACTGCCTCCCCTCCGCCTCGTCCGCCGCGTGTGACTGCTGTGAGTCTCATTATACGCCCTGCGACGCTACCCGAGCTGTCAAGGGCTCTGCACGACCTCTAGTCTTCGAAAGCAGTACGGAACGATGGCGTACCTGTAGACGCGACAGGGGTGGTAAAAGTGCTTTGAGTGGCCCCGACCAAAAGTAGCACATACGCTGGGGTCATTTTTTTACTTCACATGAATACCCTAACACCAGGCTGCATGCTCACATCATCCCTATATTTTAACCAGCGCCGTGCCGGGGGGGGGGGGGGAGTAGACACCCCCTCAGGTTATTCACGGATAGCGGAAAAACGGCGAAGCGCAGCGCCGCCATTTTTGGCACAGCTGTTTGGGCATCAATTGTCCACATTATGTAAGCAAATCATCGGGTCATCTTAGGTCAGGTCACCAGACCAGGTCACGTGACCCCACCTCCCCCCAAAAAAACGTGTGGTCGTACCACAGTCACAGTTTTGGGATGAAAAGTTTTACACTTACAGTATTTCATAATGTCACATATATCTACAATTCGTATCTCTTGGATATTTAATATCAGTGACCTAAGGTCGGTTAATTTCGTGACCTCCCCATTATAAGTCTAAGGGGAAATATTAAAATGCTTCCTATTCTAAGGAGACGCAAGATTGCATTCTAATTCCTTCTGGATCATGTTATTATAGAAAATTCTTGATGACCTAGGCGATATTGTTGTTCAGTAACCCCTACAGGGTCAGCTGAGGTCATCCGAGGTCACCAACAGTTTTATGTCAATAACTCTCGACATAATGACGATAAAGAAGTGAAACTGACACCATGGTGTTTATCTCGTCGCGGCACGTCTTCCCATATGCAACATGACCTACATGTTGGCACGTGACGTCACCACCAGTTGACCTTGACCTGAGGTCACATTTGTAAGTTGACTTGACCTGGTCAACATTAATATGAGGCGAAGCGTTTTGAAGAGACAAGCACGATGGCGTCAAAATTATTGCCTTGTCGTTATTAGGTAAAAAGCTATTCGTGATAAACTTTTAAACAAACAAAAAACTTTTTTACATTTGATGAGCTCTGGAGCCTAAACTTTTCACCTGAGCTCAAATTTGAGGACATTTTGAAGACTGAATTTTTGCAAGAGCTTTCCATTGAGTGTTTCCGCTTGTTCCTAGCTATAGTGATAACTGGGGGTTAGTTCCTGTGGGGGTAGTTCCTGTGATAACGGGGGGTTTCTGGAGCGAAGTCCTAAAACTTGAAAATCTGACCTTTGATGACCTCTGGTGACCTTAATATTGACTTGAGGAAAAAAACCCATCTAAATTACCTTCGAATGTCCTTGTCGGAAGATTTTGAACGTTTTTTTACTGCGTCTTTCTAGCTCTTTTAGTTTTCGAGTTAAAGGGATGGGGTCCCAGGACAGTGAAATCCACTGTCCTGACAGTGGACCTCCATTGAAAATGCACTAGCAGTCCGGCCCGCCCCCGGGGGTATCGACTGTCCGGAGTTCCCGCGCCGTGCCGGGGGTGGGGCGTTTAGACGCCCTCCCCCTAAGGTTTTTCCGAGGATATAAAAAAACGGCTGCGCGCAGCGCCACCGTTTTTTTTTGGCACAGCTGTTCAGACATTAATTGCCCACATATTGTAAAATTCTTGACCACGGGTCATCTCAGGTCAGGTCACCAGGCCATGTTACGTGACCCCACCTTCAAAAAAGTGTGCGGTCGTACCACAGCCAGAGTTTTTGGCTGATCCATTTGGTACTTACAGGATTTCAGAAGGGTAATAGTACCTACAATTCGTTTATCTCGGATTTTTTATATCGGTGATTTTTTATATTGGGTTGGGTCAATTTCGTGACCTCCACATTATAAGTCAATGGGGAAATATTCAAATGCTTCCTATTCTGAGGATACGCATGATATCAGCCTAATTCCTTCTGGATCATGTTATTATAGGCCATTTTTGAAGACCCAGGTGAATTTTTGGTTCAGTGACCCCACGTGTTGGATCTATCGTCCGGATTTTTGTTCGTCGTATTTTATTTTTTTTATTATTATTATTGGCAATCAAGAGCTGAAACGCAACTGCTAATAAAAAAGTAAATGTACATACATACTGACGTGATGAATATGATGGTTAAGTGAATAATACATCTGAAGTGGTTTTGACGATCAGTCAAAATGTTAAGGACATGTTCGCTTAGTAAATGTTCACAGAAATTACATAATAATGACTTTTGCTGGCATTTTTACCCCCCAGTACCTCATGAGAAGGAGCATTTTGTCCCCGACCTTATCCATAAGGACAGAACACTTTACCACCCCTGAGACGCGATTCGAAAATGTTTCCTAGTAATTGGACCTCACTTACTTCACATAATTAACTCCTCAATAGTCACGTGTTTTCCCTTCCTCGTGGAAGGTTGCTTCTGTCGTTCCTCTTCACAGAGCTGGCCCACAAGATACCGCAAGCAATTTTAGGCCCATATCTATTCTTTCTGTGTTATCTAAATTGTGCGAGAAAATAGTTTGCGAACAACTCTCATCATATCTTATTTTGACCTCCTATCGGCATCACAGTACGCGTACAGACCATGCCACTCGACGGAAGACGCCTTAGTCGACGCGGTCGAATTGGCTTCGCGTCGTATTGATGCCGGTCATATTGTCGCCGTTACCTCAATAGACATAAGCAAGGCGTTTGACAGTGTCGACCATGACGTCCTTCTCGCGAAACTTCAGTGGTATGGTGTGGGTCCGAGATGGTTCGAGAGCTGCCTTGCAGACCGGCGGCAAGTAGTGAAGGGTGGCTCTCTCTCTCACTTCTTTTATCTCACGGTGTCCCTCAGGGATCCATCGTTGGCCCCGTCCTTTTCAGCATATTTACCAATGAACTTCCATCTCACTTGCCTCACGGACGTTTGATATCATATGCCGATGATACCCAATTGGTAGACTCCGCTCACCCTGACGAACTAACCTCCCTGAAATCCCGGCAGGAAGAGACTATCCACGCCGTTCAGTCTTATTTTACGTCCAACTGCTTGAAAATGAATCCCGTCAAAACTACCTTGCTCCTTATCGGTACCCCTCAATCTTTGAAAAAATCGTCATCCTTTCACATCAACATTTCCGGCCATATTATAACTCCCTCCCGGTCTATGAAGATGATGGGGGTCACAATCGACAGTACCTTACCTGCAGTGGTGGAACTTTATGAAATCGGTTGGGGGGGGGGGGGGGCAACGGCCGAATGGTCAAGTGGACTTACTAAATGTACAATACTATATATATATGTCCAATACTATATGTATATGTATATATAGTGTATCATTATTATATGATATACTTATTATACAACTATTACAATTATTACAATTATGGAACCATTTTTTCCCGTTTCATGCAGGAAAAAATACCCAAAACATTTGTATCTCCAATTTCCTTCTTTCAGCCGATAAAATTGACAAATTACTAGTTAACTAAAATTGATAGGTAACACTGACAAGGACAGCAACACAATTTCGAAGCCGTTAAATGCTAAATTATGGCCATCGGTGGCCAATTAAAAATGCATCTGAAAAACACGTTCCTCATACATCATTTCACATGCCAGCCGGAGTCGGCAAAAATTAACTGACTCCGACTCCGGCAAAAATCACCTACTCCAATAGACTCGGATTCCGAGTCCGTGTCTGCAAGACTGCTTCCGACCGACATGGCTCTCTCAGCCAGTTTAAGGGCTCTCCAGAATGACCGAGAGCTTTCTCAGACTTGCATAGGGCCCTCTTAGAGAGCTCTTAGGTCTGACAATGGCCCTCTTAGACAAGCGTAAGGCCCTCTCAGATCAGATGTGGTCATCTCTGGTCGACCGTTAATCCTCTCAAGGAAGCGGAGGGTCCTCTCTTAGCGACTTAGGGTTCTCTTAGGCCTGCAAAGCCCCCCCCCCCCCCTGGACGATTAAGGGTCCTTTCAAACTGGCAAACAGATCTCTCAGACAGGCACAGGGCCCTCTCAGGCCTGACAAAGGTAATTTCAGAACGACAAGGAGCCTAAGGCTCTAAGGCCTGGAAGATACTGTCTCAAACCAACTGAGGCCCCTCTCAGACCACCGGGTTCATTCCGGTCTAGACAATGGCCCTCTAAGACCAGCCTGGGGGCCCGCTCAGGCCTGGCAAGACTCAAGAGCCATTCCAGCCGACCGATGGTCCCCTCAGGCCGACTGAGTTCTCCTTCAGCCCAACCAAGGGACCCTCAAGCCGACCAAGGGCCTCTCAAGTCGACCGAGAGCCCCCTAAGGCAGACAGAAAAGCCCCACAGGCACACTAGGGACCCTTATAGGCCGACCGAGGGCCACTCAGGCCGACTAAGGGCCCCTCAGGCCAACCGAAGGCCCCTCAAGCTGACCGAAGGCCCCTCAGGTGGAAAAATCACCTTAAACTGACCGAACGCACCTTAGGCCAAAAAAGGGTCTTCTCATGTCGACTCAGCCAACTGAGGACCCTTTAAGGCAATCGAGAGCCTCCTAAAGCCGTCGGAGGACCCCCTCAGGCAGATGATGGCCCCTCCAGGCCGGCCAAGGACCCCTCAGCCGGAAAAGCCCCTTCAAGCTGACTGAGATCCCCTCAGACCAAACGAGAGCCACTCAGGACGACCGAGGGTTCCACAGGCCAACAGAGGGCCCCTCAAGCTGACCGAGGGCCCCTCAGACCAAGCGAGGGGGTCCTCAGGCCCACTCAGGGTCCCCTCACGTGGACCGAAGTCCCCTCAGGCATACCGAGGGCCACTTAGACCGACTGAGGTCCCCTGCAGCCGACAAAGAGCCCCTCAGGCCGACAAAGAGCCCCTCAGGCCGAACCAAAAGCTCCTCAGGCCAACCAAGGATCCCCTCAACCCGGCCGAGGTTCCCTCAAGCCGATCGAGGGCCCCTAAAGTCGACGGAGGACCCCTAAGGCCAACCGACCTTCCATCCAGGCCGACCGAGGACCCCTCCAGGCTGACAGAGGCCCCTTAGGTCGAAGAAGAGCTTATCAGTCCGACTGGACACCCCTCAGGCCGACGAAGGGCCGGCCGGCCAAGCCGGCCGAGGTTCGATCAAGTCGACCGATGCCCCCCCCCCCCCCCCCCCCAGTCGACCGAGGGCCCTCAGGCCGATCAGGCCGACTGAGCCCCCCCCCCCCCTCAGGCCGGCAGGGGAACCTCAGGCCAAACAATGGCTACTTAGGCCGACTGGAACCCCCACGGATGGACAAATGACTCCTTCAAGTCGACGGAGTGCCACTTCAGGTCGACCGAACTCCCCTCCAGGACCAACGAGGCTCGCTCAGGCTGACCGAGGGCTCGTCAGGTCAACCAAGGACCCACTCAGCCAACTTCGGTTAACCTCCTGGAAGAGACATGGACCCTTAGGCCCCCTGGCCGCGATGACCCGATGCCCTTTGGTGGTACGATCCCCTCGACGTTCCTCCGCATCAAATTATTATTTTAGCACGGATGTTAGATATTTAGGATATTGCAATACCAGGGAGCCGAAAGGGCTGCATAAACTAGCAGCCTTATTTCAGGCAAAAAAATACATTTACAACAAATTCTATTGAACGCCATTTAAATAGAGCACTCCGATCGCTAATTCGCCATGCTCCCCTCCGATATTCGCTAATCTGAACGCTTGAACCTTGTATCTACAGACTTGTTTGCAGAAGAGAATCCATGCTACCAACTTACCCATATCATAATCGAAAAGCAGTCGCAGATGGAATCACAATGCTCGTATACTTGTAAGATGGAATACTCGAAATGGTATCACATCTTCACAGTGCCCTGACATTGGGAAATTTGGGCGGAAAATGACACCCTATGGATACTATTTTTCCACTCTTTTCCCAAGTTTTCCTCTTAATTTTCCACTCCTTATTCTAAAATGTATTGGATAATTTGAACTCTATACTGATTTATGGATGTAATGATAGGACAAGACGGGGAAAGACAGATCAAAATTAGCATAGGTAATAACTAATTCTGGTGAGCGGGTAATTGGACACTGATACAGCCGAATACAATGGCTTTTGGTTGAATTTTCCACTCTATGCTTATTTTTAGCCATAATTTTCCATTCCGCACCTAAGCTCCAAAGCAATCCTAGGACCCTGCATCTTGATATGATGAAATACGCAAAATTCACAACAACAATCTGTACGGGTAGTCCTTGAAATTTTAGAGGGGCACACATTTTGGAAAACATTGGGGGGGGCCGGAGCACCGTTGGGGGGGGGGGCTCAGCTCAGCATTGGGGGGGGGGGGGCTCGGGCCCTCCCAAAGAGATATAAAGTTCCGCCCCTGCTTACTTGGGAGAACCACATAGCTAATGTCACCAAGAAGTGCAACTCCATCCTTTTCAGTCTTTAAAATTAGGCACCATCTCACACCGGAAGCTCGTAAACTCCTCATCCAGGCCTATGTGTTCCCGCATATTCTCTACTGCCTCTCAGTCTGGGGTGGGGCAGCAGCGTGCCATATTAACAGGATACAAAGGGTGGTGAACTTCGCAGCCAGAGTCGTCTCCGGGGCTCGTAAGCGTGATCACATTACGCCGACTGTGAGGGCTCTGGGCTGGCACAATATCGGCCAACTTGTCACATACCGTGATAGACTGGCAGTTTTCAGAGCTCTCAACGATTCACGGGCCCCGTCGGCGACTCGGTCCCTGTGCATCCCCCGCACCGCTGTGTCCCAGCGTGTTACACGGGCTACAACGGCTGGTGCACTGGAGCTGCTTTCTTTCCGTCTCTCACAGACACGCAGAACCTTTTCTTACCGCGCTGCCGCGTCCTGGAACTGCCTTTCGCCGGCCATCTCCAGATCTCGAACTCGTGCTGAGCTTGCACGCAAGCTGTGCCGTGATATCACGTCTCTACTTAATTGATTGGCAGGTTTCTTCTTTCGATGACTTCGTGATATTTTTTTTCTTGGGGGCGGGGGGCTGTCTTGTATGTTGTCTTGTATGTCTTTTTAATGAATCTGTCTGCGCATTTTTCTGTGCTCTGTACCGTTCGTCATCTGTTTTTACATGAACCTGACATTACGCCACTACGTGGAATGGTTCGTTGTCAATCAACTAAACTAACTAACTAGATGCAAATATGTCAGTGTTACGTGCCGCTCACCCCGGCGATAAAGCATTGTGCCACCCTTGTCAATGACTGACTCGCCGGCTGTGAGTTTACAGGTTACAACAATGTATTCCTTAACCCGCGCACTGCAGGGGGGGGGGGTTGATTTCCGCCCCCTCATGTTTTTCTCAG
Source organism: Chirona hameri (assembly GCA_036785665.1). NCBI lineage: Eukaryota > Metazoa > Arthropoda > Thecostraca > Balanomorpha > Balanidae > Chirona > Chirona hameri. The sequence continues at coordinate 14,869 of JAXIVJ010017907.1, read as the reverse complement.
ATAGCGAAAAAACGGCGACGCGCAGCGCCGCCGGGTTTTGGCACACCTGTTAGGACATCAATTGCGCACACTTTTATATTTGAACAATACCTCGGGTCATCTCAGGTCAGGTCACCAAACCAGGTCAAGTGACTCCACCTCCAAAAACGTTTGCTGTTGTGCCAAAGCCAGAGTTTCTCACCGATCCGTTTGAAACTTACAGGGTGTCATGAGGGCATAAGTACTTACAATTCGGCTTTCTCGGAATTTTGATATCGGTGACCTAAGGTCAGGTCAATTTCGTCACCTTTCCATAATAAGTCAATGGGGAAATATTAAAGTGTTTCATATTTCAAGGATATGCACGATGTTAGTCCAATTACTTCTGGATCATGTTATTATAGGGTGTTCTTGATGATCCAAGTGTAAGTTTTGTTCAGTGACCCCTATGGGGTCATTGGAGGTCATCCGAGTTCATCATCACTTGTTTGTCGATAGCTCGCGAGATAATGAAGATAGAGAAGTAAAACCGACAGAAATGTGTTTGTCTCGTCGAGACACGTCTCTCTATATGCAACATGACCTATTTGGGTCTTTACCTCAGGTCAAGGTCACGTGATCTGTGGTCAAGTTTTGAAGTTGACCTACCAAAGTCACCATGTATATCATTCGAAGCGCCTTGACAAGACAAACACAATGGCGTTAACAGTTTGTCGTTTGATTTATTAGGTAAAAGTTATCAGTAAAAAAATATTTTGCAAAAAAACGGCATTTTTTCCTTTTTTGACCTCTGGAGCATAGGCGTAGGAACAGGGGGGGAGGCAGGGGGCAGCCGCCCCTCCCCCTCCCTCCACACACATTTTGGATGTTACCATTACGCATATGGGCGTTGCATGGAAAGAATCGACTTCAGAATGCCTCCGCCCCCCCCCCCCCCAACTTGAACATAGTTCCTACGCCCCTGCTCTGGAGTCTCAAATATTGACGTTAGATCAAATTTGAGGACAACTTGTTGATTGCAAATTTCAATGGTTGGCGATCGCCTTTCCCGTTTGTTTCTAGCTAGCATAGTTTCCGAGATATATGGGAATTTCTGGAGCAAAGTCCTAAACCAGGAGAACAAAACTGGAAACTTGACCTTTGATGACCTCTGGTGACCTCAATTTTGACCTGATCTAAAAACATACTGACATACTTTCGATAGAACTTGTATCAGGCTATCAAACTCCGTTTTTCCCTTGTCGCTACTTAGCGTAGTTTTTGAGATCTCACGGGGGCGGAAATCAACCCCCCCTGCAGTTCAAGTTCAGCACAAACCCCCTGCAGTGAGCGGGTTAAAGGGATATTGCCACCTCGCAGGCCAATATGGAGTTTTTGGTGTGTATCGGTAGATTAAGCGTCTCCGATTTCACCTGCAAAATTTGGTTCCCGAAACTCCCCCCCCCCCCCATTAGATAAAAAAAAAATTGCACCACTCATGATTAGCACACACTCGTAAAATTGGAGTCGTCTCATCACTATTTAGAATCACTGCTTTGAAGACTATGATTTGCTTTTGAATATTGCAAACTCAACATCACCATTCCATCAGTGCATTTTAAAATTAAAAAGCGTATATAGTTAAATATATTTTCAACAAACATAGCCTCTTTCATAATAAAACATGAATAAAACAGCAAGAATGGCTATGGCTCGACTTTGGGGCCGTAGGAGATTTGTGACCAATACCTTATAACACAGATAGACTTTAAAGATCAAGTCTCGGCAAATTCGGACGCTTCGGCTTTGGGCGGGCGCCAATTTCACAGCCAAACTGGATGAGAGCGGCTATCATGAATCTAGTACTGAGTACAGCTGGGACCAACGTTTTTGAGTCAGAAATTAATACAAAATACATTGCCGATACCCTGCTTTAGGTGCTGCAGGAGCAAGTTTGAGCTTGAGCATACACGACTGTTGATCCCCACCATTCATTTAAGTTGCTTTTTAGAAATCCTCCGGAGGTGGCAATATCCTTTTAACACTTTCCAAAGACCAGTAAGCGAGGAAGATTGCTACTTAAAGGGATATTGCCACCTCCGGAAGATTTCTAAAAAGCAACTTAAATGAATGGTGGGGATCAACAATCGTGTATTCTCAAGCTCAAACTTGCTCCTGCAGCACCTAAAGCAGGGTATCGGCATTTTTTTCTGACTCCAAAACGACGGTCCCAGCTGTGCTCAGTACTAGAGATTCATGATGGCCGCTCTTATCTAGTTTGGCTGTGAAATGTGCGCCCGCCCAAAGCCGAAGCGTCCGAATTCGCCGAGACTTGACCTTGACAAGTCTATCTGTGTTATAAGGTATTGGTCACAAATCTCCTACGGTCCCAAAGTCGAGCATTAGCCATTCTTGCTGTTTTATTCATGTTTTATTATGAAAGACGTTATGGTTGTTGAAAATATAATTACTGTATACGCATTTTAATTTTAAAGTGCACACTGCACTGGCGGAGTGGTGACGTTGAGTTTGCACTATTCAAAAGCAAATCATAGTCTTGCGGAAGCGATTCTAAGTAGTGATGAGGCGACTCAAATTGTACGAATGTGTGCCAATCATGAGTGGTCAGTAGTAAAAAATTATTTTTTAATCTAATAGGGGGAGTTTCGAGAGCCAAATTTTGCAGGTGAAATCGGACACGCTTAATCTACCGATACACACCAACAACTCCATATTGGCCTGCGAGGTGGCAATATCCCTTTAATTCAGATTTCCGAAGATAAGAAAAATGATGGGCAAATTTCGTCAACCAATGAGTTGACATAAAGATAAAAGGAGACTTAGATGTTGAACACGATTTTATACATAGGTACTCTTGGACTTTCTAGTTTTTTCTTATTTAAACAGCAACGCACTGTCAATATTTCTGTTGCCAGTTCTTATAGGTTAAACCAAAATACCAAATCTCTTCTTTGCTATAAGATCCGAAACAGTCAGTCAACAGAATCGGTGGGTAACCTACCTGTTGAGGCCGGCGGATGAAATTTGCTCTTCGAAATGTCTCCTAGTTTTAGTATCCCTGAGCCAGGGAAGTAGCCAAGGGGGGTGGGGGGTGGCACGGGAGCCATGCCCCCCCTCCCCCTGAGCAAACCAGTTTGCACTAGACAGGGGCGGATCCAGGAAGGGGTCACGGGGGTCATGACCCCCCTTCCTTTGGCCATGGGGGCACCACCGCGCCGGGGCACCAGGGACACCAACAAAGTAAAGGCAAAAAATCCGCGACGCTACGCGGCGCAAATATTTCAGTGTTCTTTGAACCAAGGGTACTACCGCGCCGTGGGGGCACCACCGGGCCGTGGGGCACCATCGCGCCGTGGGGCACCACCGCGCCGTGGGGCACCACCACGCCGGGGCACCAGGGGCACCACCAAAATAAAGCAAAAAAATCCGCGCCGCTACGTGGCGCAAATAATTCCGTGTTCTTTGAACCAAGGGCACCACCGCACCGGTGTACCAGGGGCACCACCGTGTCGGTAGGTGGCACTGTGGGGAGAGGGGAACACCGGGACACCGTGCCTCCTTGAATCCAGGAGGGAAAACAATGGTCTGGTGCCACCACGAAATCACAAGCATTGGTCGCTGGGAGGAAAAAATATACCGCGAAATGATGCTAGATTAAATTGCTAAATTATGAAGAAAAAAAATGTCCCTTCATGCCTCCCGTCCCTTGGGCTATGAAGGGGCACCAACGTGCCTTTATACCAGAGGTAACAACGTATCGGACTCGCGGGGCCCTGAGGGCCCCCTTGGGCTGATACATATAGATTATAGAACCATTCGATTTTTTAGAACCTAGTTATCCAGACAAAAACAAATAAAGCAAAAAATTCAACGCCGCTACGCGACGCAAATAAATAATTGTTCTTTTCCAGTACAAAAGGGTAAACATAATATATAGTATTTTGTATATATATAGTAATTTATATATAGTAATTTTATATATAGTAATACAAAGTAAAAATAATAATATATAGACTGTACACACTGGTGGCCGCAGGGGGGGGGGGAGGATATGGGGGCCATGGCCTCACCCTTGGCCTTAAATGGGGGGGGGGGGGAGGGCAACATGTCTTTTGACCCCACCTTTTGCTCCAGACATATTTCCTCGTTTTGACCCTGCATCCTGGTTCCAATAGCAAAAATTAGTTCTCCAACCCGCTCTAAACATCAAATTTTGGCGCGCTTTACGGCGCAATAATAGCTTATCGCATGCATAACATGTACTGCTCGTAAAAAACGGCTACCCCCTGGTCACGAACTTCGACTTCACTCTTGGTCAATTCTTCATCAGCCGTCTCGGGCCGCCCTTAATTGTACAAATTATATATTTTAGCACCATCCGCGGCACTTTAAATGATTGAAAGGGTACGACTGATATTGCAAATACCTATAGCCAACGTTGTCAATAAAAAAAGCTGAAATAGGGCACCCTCAAAATAAAGTGGACCAAATCCGTTGAGTTTTCAAATTTGGGTATAGGTAGGGGCTCCACTGCAATTTATGACCCCCCCCCCTTGAAGATTTACTGGATCCGCCCCTGACAATGCGATTAAATAAAAATGCGATTAATGCAAACAATGCGATAAAATGCGATTCTGCGCAAACCAGTTTACACTAGATAAAATGCGATTCAGTGACGACTCGACCCCCCCCCCCCCCCGATCAACAACTTTTCCCTAACGAAACGGAGCGAAATTTGATCCGTCACTGACGTGCCCCCCCCCCCCCCCCCTGAAAACAAAATTCTGGCTACGTGCCTGCTCTGAGCTCATCTCATGAATAGGTATTTTTTACCATTGCAATGACGACTTGTGCATATGCGCCATGCAGTTAATCTGGATGAACTGTAGCATTGTTTGCAGGAAATTAATTATCTAGATGGTTCCTTGCAGCCCTAATTTGGTAAATTACAGTACAAAGAACAGCAGTGTCATTGCGTAACACCATTCCATTACAACTGCAGGGAGGGCCATAGCCTGGTGTAGAATGTCTGATATGCATGCATTTGTGCATGCTATAACGTTAATTGCACGCCTCTGAACATAATGCCATGCATAAGCACACTCAAGCGAAAATAATGAATTAAGCCATCTAGAAAGTACATGCCTGAGTAATGGCGGGTCCAGACGAGGCAGACATGGTTTGGAGGTGGTCAAATGCCAAGAAGTCTGATCAAGTCCCGAGAACTCAGTGCATTTTGCTTCCTTGTGCATTGAGAACTGATGTAAAATAGGCTTGCATTAGTTAAAGATGTACATTTTCTGTAAATTCAGGAAAAGTGTAAACTTACGGTCCATTTCCGTCGTTTTGGTGGTTTGTTACCCCGATGGCACTCTAAATCTACCCGGGCCGTATCTGGGACATGTTTCGTGCCTAGATCCTAGAAATCAAGCGCATGCAGTGAATATGAATGCACAACATAAATACATAATAATACAAAAGTAATGATGCACCGCGCCTTACAACTTGTATTTTAACGCCATCATTTCGCATGCAAATAGCATTGTGCCAACCCACGCCATGTTGATCGGCATTCATTGGGAGTATGCCGGCACTCCCCGATACCCGGCACTTAACGGCATAACGTCTCGAGGAGGAAGGAGTCAATGCTTTGACATTTTCGTAGCGCTTAGGGGAGTTTTTCTTCCGTCAGCACACAGCATACACATACTCCTTTCATTTTGGGTATTTTATAGCTTAAGTCAGGGACACAGGGGTATCTTTAACCCCCCTATGCCCTTTCTCTGAGGACGCCACTGGCACCCTGTGGCGGGTGAACGTCTCTGCCCCCCCCCCCCCTATTTCCCCGCGCTGAGACCGCCACTGGCACCCTGTGGCGGGTGAACGTCTCTGCCCCCCCCTATTTCCCCGCGCTGAGACCGCCACTGGCAGTCGGGCGGCCACTTCGATCGCGTGTGTGCGGCGGCGTCCAGAGTTCCTAGTATGTATCAGCCCTGCACCCCACCACCAGGCCAGGCGAGACCCGCCGTAGATTATGATCGTAATTATGCGGCCGTAAAGCCGGCATTAAGCGGCCGTCGTAAAACCGGGCCGGCAGACTGTGTGGGTCGGTGGAGCTGGGCAAACGGTCAGCGATGTGGTATTCTAGGGCGCAAAAGGTTGAGTGGTGAGGCGAATAAACCAAATCGACACAGCCTTACAACGAATTCCAAATCTGAGCCTTTGTAATCATCTAAAAATGACAAGTGTGCGAATACACTCAGAAAATGTATGTGGATGAGGGTTCTTGAACCTCTGTTTCTCACAAAATGTGTGCATCTGCTGCTTGCATCATTTTTCATAGCACGCATATTTTCAACAGTTTTCGATAATTGCGTTTATTTTTACATTTCTCTACTAAGAAAGAGTTCTTGTGCAGGGCTGCATCAGCGTTTAGCGTTATAACACTGTGTACATATTACTAAACTGCGTGCAACATACAAGTAGCGCATGTCTTTCAAACGGGACCATACTGGCATAAACTGGATCAATAACGATCAATGAGATGCTTCCGTCGAGGGGAGTCTGGTTTTATTCCCTTACAATGTTCTTTCTGATAGCCACATGCCAGTCCTGACTGAAGCAGAACCGATTCATTTTAGATTCATTACAGTGCAAGGTATAAATTCAAATGCATAGTAAACGGTTGAGTTGAGAAAATGCGCCGAACTTCCAACATATAAAGAAACTAAAAGAAAATTTATTCGAAAATTGTCTGATCCACTTTCTGCCTTGTGATCGAATTCTGTGTGAAAGTTACGCTTTCCGCCATGAGATCTTTAAACATGGCGAAAATTTAACTTCTAAATTAAATTAACAACCTACTCCTATCTGTCTTTAGCCGTGAAGTTAAAAGGGATCATATGTAACACTTGCAGACAGGATTGGTGATCCGTCAGATTTGGTTTCTACGGCTGTTTAGTTTTATTTCACTGCAGGCTTTCTGACAGTCTTTATGGTTAAACAGGCTACTTAACCGGGGTGACGGACCGCGAAAACCCATGCATTGAGCTGTGCCATGACCGCCACAGGCTTGTGTTGGTCGTTAGTTTATGCTCATATCCGTGTTTCGATTACTAATCACGACTTGTGGTTACCTGCTCTCTGGCGAACTGAAAATAGGTGAGCATATGCACTATGCAGAGTTGATTACGAGTGTACGAAGCAACATGCAAACAAGGACAATTATACGACAAAGGTACTGGTTAAACCAAACACTGCAAAAATGTGGAACGCTTTGTAACGAGTCCACCAAAAAAACGAACCCGCAACAGTCCACCCAAGCCGATTTTGGGAGAATAGGTCATACATAGGTGCCTCGGAAATTTCAAATAAATCCTCTTCTTCTCTCTAGCCTCGTTCGGAAGCTTTGGACGTTTTCGGCCTACCCGGTATGTGTTAAATCACTCACTCAAAACATTACATGCCGCTGCGCAGGAGTTATTGTAAAGTTGTATTCAATTATCATCTCTACGACACATTCAGCCTCAAACCATATCTTCGGCTGGACCGGTGCCTGACCAGTGACCTGACCTGACCAAGCCTGACCAACATGGAAGACATGTGCCCAGACCCCGCCTCAGCGCGTTGTAACCCGTTCATCCGCCGTGGGACGCAGCTGTACCGCCCGCTGTAACCCGTTCATCCGCCGTGGGACGCAGCTGTACCGCCCGCTGTAACCCGTTCATCCGCCGTGGGACGCAGCTGTACCGCCCGCTGTAACCCGTTCATCCGCCGTGGGACGCAGCTGTACCGCCCGCTGTAACCCGTTCATCCGCCGTGGGACGCAGCTGTACCGCCCGCTGTAACCCGTTCATCCGCCGTGGGACGCAGCTGTACCGCCCGCTGCATGAAACCGGAGGCGAGCCGCGCATGTTTTGCCTGGTAGCACCTGAGTTATTGCATAATGGGAGCGTATTTTCAGCATTACCAGGAACTATGACAGCGCATGGGTACTTTAATGGCATGGGTTTGTGCAGCTGTGCTACACGCTACTGAAGTGGGTGTTGCCAGCAAGTGTCCAATCATGTTTTCGGCCATAAAGGCGAAGTTTCCACCCTTTGTCTACCAAAGGCGTTCCGGGTTATTCCGATATGGAATTCATTGCTCTAATGTCTAGTTTACGATGTACATCTAACTTACTATTTGGAGAGCCTCTCTCCAAATTGGAGGGAACTCCAGACATCCAATCTTTCACTCTTTATAGCTCTCAGCTGTGTATGGGATTTTTCATGGCCATATCAAGCTTCCGATTGTCATGATATCCGAACACTGGGTCTGGTTACATGGTGAAGGGATACTTTATACAATCATAGCGCCGGTATTTAGGCACTGTTTTTTTTGCGTTTGTTGATTTCTCAACGACCTGATCAACACTTCTAAGCCATGGCGACGTTAAGAACGACTTCAAAGACCGTTTTATCCAACACAGAAGTATATATTTACCTTTCCTGTCTCCATAAACCTTACCCACAAACATCTGGGCAACGAATTTCACCAAACAGGCAAGAGGAGCGAGCGTTGGCCAAAGCTGGTGAGATTTGGAGTGGGTTTGTCGTTGAGAGCGTTAACCTCTGCCTCCGTCTCGGAATCCTAGATCGGTGTTATAAATTGTCCCGGACGCGCCGAGCCCATCTCGGGTGCAATCCACTGCCGTGACAGGGTCAGATATGGTGTTTACCCCTTCCCCGACCCTATAATAAAGGTCTCGGGAAGAGCTGTTATGCCATAAACCTATTGGAATCCTTTCCAGAGTCGCTGTAACGATCGGAGGACGGGTTAGGGAGGCCAGTGCGTCTGGCGACAAATCCTTGTCGCATCGAAACTATTACAATTTAACGATTTTTCTTTCGCATGAATATATTTCGAAGTTTCGAATAAAGGGTTTTCCGAGTGCTTGCCTGAGCAGATCTTGTGTATGAATCCCCACCATCCAATCACTCATGCCTGTTCACCAGCAGAGTTAAGTGCCAGCAAATTTAATTGCTCAGAGGATCACCTATACGGTCCTTTAAGTACCTGACGTCATCAGACATGCTGTGGCTGCTGTAACTGACCGCACGTCATGATAGTCAGGGGAATACGACGTGATGCACCTGACGTCATCAGACATGCTGTGGCTGCTGTAACTGACCGCACGTCATGACGGTCAGGGGAATACGACGTGATGCACCTGACGTCATCAGACATGCTGTGGCTGCTGTAACTGACCGCACGTCATGACGGTCAGGGGAACACGACGTGATGCACCTGACGTCATCAGACTTGCTGTGGCTGCTGTAACTGACCGCACGTCATGATGGTCAGGGGAATACGACGTGATGCACCTGACGTCATCAGACATGCTGTGGCTGCTGTAACTGACCGCACGTCATGATAGTCAGGGGAACACGACGTGATGCACCTGACGTCATCAGACATGCTGTGGCTGCTGTAACTGACCGCACGTCATGACGGTCAGGGGAATACGACGTGATGCACCTGACGTCATCAGACATGCTGTGGCTGCTGTAACTGACCGCACGTCATGATAGTCAGGGGAATACGACGCGATGCACCTGACGTCATCAGACATGCTGTGGCTGCTGTAACTGACCGCACGTCATGATAGTCAGGGGAATACGACGCGATGCACCTGACGTCATCAGACATGCTGTGGCTGCTGTAACTGACCGCACGTCATGATAGTCAGGGGAACACGACGTGATGCACCGAGGCAGCTCGAATTCACCTTGTAGACCATGCACCGGTCTCAGCAACGTTTGTCGGACCCAAGCTAACAGATTCTGCCCTGTTCTTGATTGCAATGCGCGAAATAGCGGAATTCAACCACGAGTGGAGTCTTATATTCACATGGTGTGACCACTGCCCCACCAACATTGTATTTTGCCCCACCAACTTTCTATTTTGTCCCACCAACTTTTTTTAGATTTCGAGGTTTCCTGGTATTAAAAGGACATTTTCTTTCAACTCAACCGAGCAAAACTTCCAGCCGGCATGTCATTTCGCCCCATCAATATTTTGTTAGGGAAAATCTCCACCCATGTAACCCGTAACACCCATGCAATTCGTGCACTTATCCCCACGAGAAACAACGTTGTTTCATAGTATTCGATTACATTCAAAACACATATGCGTTTCAAAGAAAATCACGTGATTCACAGAGCTGCTACACTATAAACTTGTAGTTGTAAAGTACATTCCAGTCACGGAATGTGCCCTAAATGGTTGCATTGATGCCCCCAATACAAATACGTGGTACAAATATGCGATCTTGTGAATATAAAGTGTCTTGTTCGGGCTAAATTCTTACAAAGCAAGAAGAAAAACACTGATTAAATCCGTACCCAAAAGAGAAACCGATACATACCGATAAAAAGAGAAACCGAAAGAGAAACCGATACATTGGTTATTACTATACACCGTGGGAAGACGGTCTCGGCGACTCTGATGTTAATTCGGCCGCTCGTGCAGCGTGTCGCTGTCGTACGTTCTGCCGGACGGCTGCGGCGCTGTGGTACGTTCTGCTGCACGGCCGCGGCGCTGTGGTACGTTCTGCTGCACGGCTGCGGCGCTGTGGTACGTTCTGCTGCACGGCTGCGGCGCTGTGGTACGTTCTGCTGCACGGCTGCGGCGCTGTGGTACGTTCTGCTGCACGGCTGCGGCGCTGTGGTACGTTCTGCTGCACGGCTGCGGCGCTGTGGTACGTTCTGCTGCACGGCTGCGGCGCTGTGGTACGTTCTGCTGCACGGCTGCGGCGCTGTGGTACGTTCTGCTGCACGGCTGCGGACAACGTGTGCAGCTCATTACCTCTGACCCCGCTCCAATACGCTGTAAATCAACTCTGCGCAGAGTTTCATACCAGGCAACGTCCCAGCAAACGGCGCCGTTCGTCAGCAGCATATAACGTTTTAATCGGATGCTGATATAAGAACAGAACCGAGCGCTAGCGAAATGGCAATCAATATGAGCAGCTGCAGCACACGTGACTGTATTCTGTGTGTGTTGTGAGGGTGCATACTAGTGGTGCCAATCGGTACAATCATTTTCGTAATTCCGAATTTGTCTGAAAACCGATTCGGTTTTCGGACAGACGTAAGCACATTTCTTTGGACATTTTCGAACATCCAATGCCCTTTGGATGGCTTGTCGCGAAAATCACTTCGTTCCTTTTTTAATAGTTTCCTTTTTGTTAAAAAAGAAGTGCGCCAAAGGCAATTCACGTCAAACTTACTTTTATTTATAAACCATAGGTAAGTAAGCATAGCAATATTCGGACAAATTTCGGACAAATAATGATTTTCGGACAGTTTCGGACGGACTGCTGACCATGCATGGGACCATGCATGGGTCATGCATGTTTTGGACATCGGTCGGACATTGGACAAATATTTTCTGAAACTGGCACCACTAGTGGATACCAGCTCCTCTTGCTCAGGAATTGCCAGCTCCTCCTGTGTGTTAGAGAGCGGCACTGACAGCTCCTCCTGTGTGTTAGAGAGCGGCACTGACAGCTCCTCCTGTGTGTTAGAGAGCGGCACTGACAGCTCCTCCTGTGTGTTAGAGAGCGGCACTGCCAGCTCCTCCTGTGTGTTAGAGAGCGGCACTGACAGCTCCTCCTGTGTGTTAGAGAGCGGCACTGACAGCCCTCCTGTGTGTTAGAGAGCGGCACTGACAGCTCCTCCTGTGTGTTAGAGAGCGGCACTGACAGCTCCTCCTGTGTGTTAGAGAGCGGCACTGACAGCCCTCCTGTGTGTTAGAGAGCGGCACTGACAGCTCCTCCTGTGTGTTAGAGAGCGGCACTGACAGCCCTCCTGTGTGTTAGAGAGCGGCACTGACAGCCCTCCTGTGTGTTAGAGAGCGGCACTGACAGCTCCTCCTGTGTGTTAGAGAGCAGCACTGACAGCTCCTCCTGTGTGTTAGAGAGCGGCACTGACAGCTCCTCCTGTGTGTTAGATAGCAGCACTGACAGCCCTCCTGTGTGTTAGAGAGCGGCACTGACAGCTCCTCCTGTGTGTTAGAGAGCAGCACTGACAGCTCCTCCTGTGTGTTAGAGAGCGGCACTGACAGCTCCTCCTGTGTGTTAGAGAGCGGCACTGACAGCCCTCCTGTGTGTTAGAGAGCGGCACTGACAGCTCCTCCTGTGTGTTAGAGAGCGGCACTGACAGCTCCTCCTGTGTGTTAGAGAGTCGTCAGCCGTCTCCGTCTGCAAATAGTTATGTGTGCCGTCGGGCTATAGCTAGTCGTCTACCACCTCCGTCTGTACATTCGTCTGTCCCCCACCGTATATAGAGTGTCGTCTATCGTCTCCGTATGCAGAGAGTCAGCCGCCGTCTTTATCTGTTGGGAGTCGTCTGCCGTATCCGTATGCAGAGAGTCAGCTGCCGTCTTTGTCTGTTGGGAGTCGTCTGCCGTATCCGTATGCAGAGAGTCAGCTGCCGTCTTTGTCTGTTGGGAGTCGTCTGCCGTATCCGTATGCAGAGAGTCAGCTGCCATCTTTGTCTGTTGGGAGTCGTCTGCCGTATCTGTATGCAGAGAGTCAGCTGCCGTCTTTGTCTGTTGGGAGTCGTCTTCTGTCTCCGTACGCGGTCATCTGTCATCACCATCTTCAGTCATCTGTCGTCTCCGTCTGAATTAGTCTGTTGTCTCCGTCTGTTTTCGTCTGTCGTCTCTGTCTGCAGCGAGAGTCGTCTGTCTTCTTCTGATCGAGAACCATCTATCGTATTGGTCTGTAAAAAGTTGCCTGACGTCTTCGTCTGTAAATAGTCGTCTATCGTCTCCGTCTGCAGTCGTCTGTCGTCTCCTTCTGTATTCGTCTGCCGTCTCCTTCTGTATTCGTCTGCCGTCTCCGTCTGTATTCGTCTGCCGTCTCAGTCTGGTCAGGGTGACAGCTCCCCGTCGTCTGTCAAGGGGTCGCCGGGTCTCTGTGTGTCGGTGAGGAGTGATGTGATGGTCTGTGCGTCTGCCACAGACAGCCGGAGGTCTGCTGTCGGCGGTCGCTGGGTCCCTAAGCCGAGTTCACCTGTGCTCAGAACTGGGTTCACATGCCATCTTGCCGGCTGTGGTAGCTGCTGCCACGCCTGCACGGCACTTGGGTGTCAGGGTCACGCAGGACGGTCTGTAGTGACAAGAAACAGACGGCCGGGCCGCAGGCTGCAGTCAACTGCAATGCACGTGATTCGCAGAAAGGTTGCCGCCCGATCACGGTTACTCGACGATGCAGTTGCACATCATTCATACTTGACAATGTGATGATGGAATGCATCGATGTTTTGAGCAATTTCAAGATCATTAAGCATGTTCTAACTACCCGTAAAAGTAGCGCTGTTGATACTGCTTCCGTCCTTCTCAAACACGTCTAAACACCTTCGATAGTAATTGACGTAACAACGGCAGCAATTGTCCCTTGATGAGCACAACTAACGACGGGTAAAATACATAATGTTCGCCGATGCAATCAAACGCAGGCAAGTGACCCGAAACGGATTCTCAGCCGAGCCACAAATGGCTCCATCAGGTTCAGTTTCACTACTGTTTTGTGAGCGGCTCAGTCCCCAATGGCATGTTAGTGGTCCAGCAGTTTATTGGTCGTCCCAGCGATCGTTTATGGGACGTAAACGGGCGCCTGGCTGTAAAGCTCGTGCCACGGGAGCACGGAGCCACCGTGCCGGGTGTCGGGATGTTGCTTCACACACCGAGTCGGCATTCAGCCGGGATGGTCTCCGATCGAGCGGGACATGTTCCGGTTCCGTTTCTCGATCCGTCGGGACGGTATGGAGTATTTCCCAGTCCAATAATATGGGTGTCCGGACACATTGGCGAATGTTATTTTGCCGAATGTCATTTTGGCGAATGCATATTGTCGAAGGACACTTTGACGACATGTCTTTTTGTCGAAATGTGAATATGCCGAAAGCAAAATTGCGAATGCCTTTTTGTCGAAATGCCTTTTTGCCGACGTGTCAAAATGTCGAAATGTTTTTTTGCCGACATATCATTTTGTCGAAATGTCATTTTGGCGACATGTTAAAAAATCGAAATGCTTTTTGCCGAATGACATTTTGTCGACATGTGAAAAGGTCGAAATGCCTTTTTGCCGAAATGTCATTTTGTCGACATGGGAAAAAGTCGAAATGTCTTTTTACCGAATGCCATTTTGCCGACATGTGATAAGATCAAAATGTCTTTCTACCGAAATGTCATTTTGTCGAAATGTGAAAAAGCCGAAATGTCATTTTGCCGAATGTTACTTTGTCGACGTGTGAAAAGGTCGAAATGCCTTTTTGCCGAAATGTCATTTTGTCGACATGCGAAAAAGTCGAAATGCCTTTTATATATATATATATATATATATATATATATATATATATATATATATATATATATATATATATATATATATATATATATATATATATATATATATATATATATATATATATATATATATATATATATATATATATATATATATATATATATATATATATATATATATATATATATATATATATATATATATATATATATATATATAATATATATATATATATATATATATATATATATATATATATATATATATATATATATATATATATATATATATATATATATATATATATATATATATATATATATATATATATATATATAATATATATATATATATATATATATATATATATATATATATATATATATATATATATATATATATATATATATATATATATATATATATATATATATATATATATATATATATATATATATATATATATATATATATATATATATATATATATATATATATATATATATATATATATATATATATATATATATATAT
>JAXIVJ010017906.1:0-24817 GCA_036785665.1 Chirona hameri | reverse complement strand
GACTGACTGGTAATGACGCTACAGACTGACTGGTAATGACGCTACAGACTGACTGGTAATGACGCTACAGACTGACTGGTAATGACGCTACAGACTGACTGGTAATGACGCTACAGACGGACTGGTAATGACGCTATAGACTGACTGGTAATGACGCTACAGACGGACTGGTAATGACGCTACAGACTGACTGGTAATGACGCTACAGACGGACTGGTCATGACGCTACAGACTGACTGTAATGACGCTACAGACTGACTGGTAATGACGCTACAGACGGACTGGTAATGACGCTACAGACTGACTGGTAATGACGCTACAGACTGACTGGTAATGACGCTACAGACTGACTGGTAATGACGCTACAGACTGACTGGTAATGACGCTACAGACTGACTAGTAATGACGCTACAGACTGACTGGTAATGACGCTACAGACTGACTGGTAATGACGCTACCAGACTGACTGGTAATGACGCTACAGACTGACTGGTAATGACGCTACAGACTGACTGGTAATGACGCTACAGACTGACTGGTAATGACGCTACAGACTGACTGGTAATGACGCTACAGACTGACTGGTAATGACGCTACAGACTGACTGGTAATGACGCTACAGACTGACTGGTAATGACGCTACAGACTGACTGGTAATGACGCTACAGACTGACTGGTAATGACGCTACAGACTGACTGGTAATGACGCTACACCTTACCCACGACTGACTGGTAATGACGCTACAGACTGACTGGTAATGACGCTACAACTGACTGGTAAGGTGGGAGCGCCTACAGACTGACTGGTAATGACGCTACAGACTGACTGGTATTGACGCTACGTACTGACCTGGTAATGACGCTACAGACTGACTGGTAATGACGCTACAGACTGACTGGTAATGACGCTACAGACTGACTGGTAATGACGCTACAGACTGACTGGTAATGACGCTACAGACTGGACTGGTAATGACGCTACAGACTGACTGGTAATGACGCTACAGACTGACTGGTAATGACGCTACAGACTGACTGTAATGACGCTAACAGACTGACTGGTAATGACGCTACAGACTGACTGGTAATGACGCTACAGACTGACTGGTAATGACGCTACAGACTGACTGGTAATGACGCTACAGACGACTGGTAAGACGCTACAGACTGACTGGTAATGACGCTACAGACTGACTGTAATGACGCTACAGACTGACTGGTAATGACGCTACAGACTGACTGGTAATGACGCTACAGACTGACTGGTAATGACGCTACAGACTGACTGGTAATGACGCTACAGACTGACTGGTAATGACGCTACAGACTGACTGGTAATGACGCTACAGACTGACTGGTAATGACGCTACAGACGGACTGGTAATGACGCTACAGACTGACTGGTAATGACGCTACAGACTGACTGGTAATGACGCTACAGACTGACTGGTACTGACGCTACAGACTGACTGGTAATGACGCTACAAGACTGGTGGACTGGTAATGACGCTACAGACTGACTGGTAATGACGTACAGACTGACTGGTAATGACGCTACAGACTGACTGGGTAATGACGCTACAGACTGACTGGTAATGACGCTACAGACTGACTGGTGTCAATGACGCTGACAGACTGACTGGTAATGACGCTACAGACTGACTGGTAATGACGCTACAGACTGACTGGTAATGACGCTACAGACTGACTGGTAATGACGCTACAGACTGACTGGTAATGACGCTACAGACTGACTGGTAATGACGCTACAGACTGACTGGTAATGACGCTACAGACTGACTGGTAATGACGCTACAGACGGACTGGTAATTGACGCTACAGACTGACTGGTAATGACGCTACAGACTGACTGGTAATGACGCTACAGACTGACTGGTAATGACGCTACAGACTGACTGGTAATGACGCTACAGACGGACTGGTAATGACGCTACAGACTGACTGGTAATGACGCTACAGACGGACTGGTAATGACGCTACAGACTGACTGTAAGGCGGAACAGGACTGACTGTAACAGGACTGACTGTAGACAGACTGACTGTAGAGCGGAACAGACTGACTGTAACAGGACTGACTGTACAGACTGACTGTAGAGCGGAACAGACTGACTGTAACAGACTGACTGTACAGACTGACTGTAGAGCGGAACAGACTGACTGTACAGACTGACTGTAGAGCGGAACAGAGCGGACTCATCCTGCAGCTCAACAGTCAACCGTACTAAGATCCCAGCTTGTAACCGGTCAACTTGACATAGATCATAGCCTGGTCTATGATTTATATTAATTAAGAGTATGACCTTGTGTTCTGCAAAAAATAGCTTAGGAAGGTTGTTGATTGAATATCACTGTCAATCAGCAGCATACCAAGATATTTCCCAATGCATACAATGTACCCATTGGAAATATGTAATTGTATAGTAACAATACATATTTCCCCAATCAACCTAATATTTTGTATTACAGCCTGCAGTCAATGGAAGCAATAATGAATGACAATCACAGGATTCGCCTACTTTCGATTTCGATGCTCCCTTCACCTTTGTTCACGTCTGCTGAAGCTTTTCTCGTTGGCTCTCGGTTATCAATTACCAATGGCAACAAAGACTCGCTTATCGACTTCTTGCATGGACATAAGAACCTAATACGGGCTAATGGAGTGCCTTCCATGGCTGGCCTGTCTGTTGCTAATCCTTGATGATGATGTGGGAGTAGTTGGCCACTTTTTCTGCTGACCGAGCCGAGCCCTAAAACCCGGCATTGATGTTGTGTCCACGCGTCATTAAGTGACTCACCGATGATCACCAATCTCACAGGTCACCAACGTCACCCGACACGGGTCACATCCTCCTAAACATCCTCCCGCCCCTGATGACACCCCATTGCAGCATCAGCGCGGCGTCAGCGGCACCTTTCTGACGTCACCGCTTCCCGGTCCAGCTGTATGACCCAGTTACCCATTCACCTGTCGCGAGGCGACGGCGGGCGGACTCGGAAGCGGCCCGCGCTGAGTCAGCCGGCGGCCGCGGCCGGTCCGAGGTCCCGCAAGGTCGGACCGCCGCGTCACTCTCGCCCTCTGACGGCGGTGGCGGCTGGAGGCGGCAGCGCGGCAGCGGCGGATGGCGGCGGCGGCGGTGGCGGCGGAGGCGGCAGCGGCGGCAGCGGGCGGCCAGCGGCGGCAGCGGCGGCAGCGGCGGATGGCGGCGGCGGTAGCGGTGGCGGTGGCGGCGGTAGCGGTAACGGAGGACGGTGGTGGCGGTGGAGGTGGCGGTGGCGGCGGCTGCGGCGGGGGTACCGGTGGCGGCGGCGGCGGCGGTGGCGGTGGCAGCGGCGGATGGCGGCGGCGGTAGCGGCGGACGGTGGCGGTAGCGGTGGCGGTGGTGGTGGCGGCGGTAGCGGAGGGCGGTGGCGGTAACGGAGGAACGGTGGCGGCGGCGGCGGCGAGCCGGGGAACCCCCCAGTGGCCGCGGAGCAGTCACTGGAACGCTGCCGCCACCTTCGGGAACTGGACTGCGTCACGGACATTGCCGAGCCGGCCGGTTTGGCTGCTGCAGACACGGAGGCCCGACCTGGAACTGCGAAGAGAGAGCAGTTCAGAGGCAATCTGGGAGTCCCCTCATTCACGGATACCGAGCCGGAACGGGTCTCAGAAATAGTGGGTTCTGGGAGGTGGACGATGGGCAGACGGCTCCATCAGTCACCGGTGCATCCGGAGACCGGAACTTATGGGCATCTCCAGGAAAACTTCATCCGCATTATTATGGAAGAAAGCATCTGTATGAGAACATCGAGAGGACGCTTAGGAACTTTCTTGTCAGCCTTTTAGCGTTGCAGGAAATGTTCACGAATCACTACTCCTCATATTGTATAATGGCAGTACACAAAGCAGAAAATATCTGCGGAAATGAATCTAGCCAATAGAGTTACTATCCAAAGAAGGAAAGCTGTATGACACCCTGACCTTCGGCTGTATGACACCCTGACTTTCGGTGTATGACACCCTGACCTTCGGTGTATTATCTTAATGTAAACACTTCTGAACCTCCGCTCCAAACACTGAGAGGCTGAATAGGTGGGCTTTGCTAATCGTTCTCTCAAGTCTCGGACAAGTATGAGTTTCTTCCATGATGACTTGGGGAGAGTTTTAAGTGATATCTGAGCCCCAAGTGAGACCGTGCTCCGCCTCTGGTCATCTCAGTGGACTGCAGACGCGTCTCCCTGCTGAGAAGTGGAGGGCGGGCGGCGCTCTCTGTCCTCTGTTCTCTAGACATAGCAAAAGTGGCGCCCCTCCCTCTCTCCTCTGCTGACATTAGCGGAGGATGGGCGGCGCTCTCAGTTCACTCTTTAGACATAGCAGAGGCGGCAACCGGACACCCCCCCCCCCTCCCCCTCCCCCTCCCCCGTCTGTCAACCGCCCACTCCCATTGTCAACAGCTGACGACAGTTACGATAACACGACGCAGGAGAAAAACAACACAAACTTCCACACGGGAAGAAATGATAAAATATTTAGGCTCATGATACGAAAAATAACATGTGTGGAATCTTCTGTGATGGTCGGCCATCGGACGCTTTCAGTGCGAGCGTGCGAGAACGCATCCATGTGCAAAAAATCGCTGAAAGGCAAAACGTGCGTTTTTTTTAATCGGAGTGATATCCGATAAACACCTTTTTATCCAGACACTTTTTCAGAACTGACTGAACTGAACTGAAAACAGAACGGAACTGGCCAATAACACACAACTGTGAGTCTGTGCAAGTCCCGATCCCGTGTCTGTTCCGTAGGTACGTCAGTAGCCGGACAGCTGCCATCGTCCCCCCCCCCCCCCCACCCTCCACCCCCCGCAGCCGGACCAGGCGACCGGTAACACCCGACGTTTATGACGTTCGTATAAAGCCGTTCGAGCCTTTTGCTCCGAGTGAAATGGAGGCCATTACCATTGGCACAGGGCATTACGGCGCCATCAGCTGGCGGCGCGGCCGGCCATTAGTTCCATTAGGTCTTCCGGAGCCGTTTGTCTCGGTCAGAGGCGAGCTCTGGCCGGGAGCCAGTTCTGGCAATGAGCGGGCCTCCCCGGCTCCCGCCCGGCCCCGCCCGGCCCTGTCCCGCCCCTGTCCCGCCCCCGGCCCGGCCCGGCCCCGCCCGGCCCCGCCCGGCCCCGCCCGGCCCCGCCCGGCCCCGCCCGGCCCCGCCCGGCCCTGTCCCGCCCCTGTCCCGCCCACGGCCCGGCCCCGCCCGGCCCCGCCCGGCCCTGTCCCGCCCCTGTCCCGCCCACGGCCCGGCCCCGCCCGGCCCCGCCCGGCCCCGCCCGGCCCCGCCCGGCCCCGCCTGGCCCCGCCTGGCCCTGTCCCGCCCCTGTCCCGCCCCTGTCCCGCCCCCGGCCCGGCCCCGCCCGGCCCCGCCCGGCCCTGTCCCGCCCCAGGCCCGGCCCCGCCCGGCCCCGCCCGGCCCTGTCCCGCCCCTGTCCCGCCCCTGTCCC
This sequence comes from Chirona hameri, assembly GCA_036785665.1. Classification (NCBI taxonomy): domain Eukaryota; kingdom Metazoa; phylum Arthropoda; class Thecostraca; order Balanomorpha; family Balanidae; genus Chirona; species Chirona hameri. Next base: position 19,316 of record JAXIVJ010017906.1, on the reverse strand, counting down.
GTCCCCGGCCCGGCCCCGCCCGGCCCCGCCCGGCCCCGCCCGGCCCCGCCCGGCCCTGTCCCGCCCCTGTCCCGCCCCCGGCCCCGCCCGGCCCCGCCCGCCCCTGTCCCTCCCCTGTCCCGCCCCCGGCCCCACCCGGCCCCGCCCGCCCCTGTCCCGCCCCTGTCCCGCCCCTGTCCCGACTCACCCGGCCCGCCCGGCCCCGCCCGGCCCCGCCCGGCCCCGCCCGGCCCCGCCCGGCCCGCCCCTGTCCAGCCTGGCCCCGCCCGGCAGCAGCTCACAATACTGTACCGTGCCTGCGTCGCTCGCTTTGTTTTATCGCCAGCGGCTTACTTCCCATAGCATTAGGAGTCGTGCATTTTCGCCGCAAACGGTCGTGTTAATCCGCCGCCGTGTGGGAGCCCTCCCTCCGGCTTTGTTCAGCAGCGGTCTGCACCGAGCAGCTGCACGTAGGTGTACAGCGGCGTGCGACAGTGGCGTGCGGTGTACAGCGGCGTGCGACAGTGGCGTGCGGTGTACAGCGGCGTGCGACAGTGGCGTGCGGTGTACAGCGGCGTGCGACAGTGGCGTGCGGTGTACAGCGGCGTGCGACAGTGGCGTGCGGTGTACAGCGGCGTGCGACAGTGGCGTGCGGTGTACAGCGGCGTGCGACAGTGGCGTGCGGTGTACAGCGGCGTGCGACAGTGGCGTGCGGTGTACAGCGGCGTGCGACAGTGGCGTGCGGTGTACAGCGGCGTGCGACCGTGGCGTGCGGTGTACAGCGGCGTGCGACAGTGGCGTGCGGTGTACAGCGGCGTGCGACAGTGGCGTGCGGTGTACAGCGGCGTGCGACAGTGGCGTGCGGTGTACAGCGGCGTGCGACAGCGGCGTGCGGTGTACAGCGGCGTGCGACAGTGGGTCGCATATCGATATTCCACAAAACAATGACAGACACGAAACTGGTGTCTGCTACGGGCGGGAATTTTCCACGCGGCTTTTCAGGCAAAAGAATCGCACAAAGCGTAGGCAAATGACGCATCGCAACGAGACAGTTACCTATTGAAAACGGAAATGTTCCACGCAATGCATATATGGCATAAATATTTCGTCAACCTACATTTTCCATCTAACAAAGCAGGTCGTGCCGACGCCTTTTTATACCCCATTTGGATTGAACGCCGGCGTTATCGCTTTATGCTCCATTACTCCCTAATACTGGCTCAGCCAAACTAGGCCAGGTAAACATTTACGTCAGGCGTGCAGCAGGCCAGCCGGCGCGTTTCCCTGTGTCTATCGCTGCGTTCACACTGGTCCTGTGTGCTGCTTGGAGTCGGTGCGTCCCGACATGCGATACATTGCTTTATCCAATGTCGACTGTAGTCTGCTCGATATATTGCTTTATCCAATGTCGACTGTAGTGAAGGCTTCGCCTTCGAGCAGACTTCATGTCATGCTGTGTCAACCGAATCACATCACCCTGTGTGAATCACATCACCCTGTGTGAATCACATCACCCTGTGTGTATCACATCACCCTGTGTGTATCACATCACCCTGTGTATTTCACATCACCCTGTGTGAATCACATCACCCTGTGTGAATCACATCACCCTGTGTGAATCACATCACCCTGTGTGAATCACATCACCCTGTGTATATCACATCACCCTGTGTATATCACGTTGTATCGCTCTCCCAGTATATCTATCAGCATCGCCCGGTATCACCAAGTATCGCCTGGTATCACCCAAGTATCGCCTGGTATCACCCAGTATTGTACAGTATCGCCCAGTATTGTCCAATATCGCCCAGTATCGCCCACTATCGTCCCGTGTCGTCCAGTATCGCCCAGTATCGCCCAGTATCGTCCATTATCGTCCAGTATCGTCCAGTATCGCCCAGTATCGCCCAGTATCATCCAGTATCGCCCACTATCGTCCCGTGTCGTCCAGTATCGCCCAGTATCGCCCAGTATCGTCCAGTATCGCCCACTATCGTCCCGTGTCGTATATCGGACACCGCAGGTCCAGCCGTCCGGGCCATTTCAGCGATGGCTCCTCTCGTGCCTGTCTCTGGCGTTGGTCGGCTTAGGCAGCAGATAACGGAAGAGGGTTGGGCTGGCGGCACAGCCAGCATGATGGTTCTTCTGACACGAGATAACACAAACTCGGCTCCGATGCTGCGTATTACATCAGATTAAACACTCGGTACTCGTTACGGTGAGTTCACCATTCAACACTGGCTCTCAGTCTCAGTCGACTGGTCCCTGTAACTTACTGACCCGCGCTACTGCTGTCATACACGTTCTTCCATAACAATATATCACAACACGGTAGTGGTATTCGTTAAATGAGTTGTTTCGCCATTGGTATCCTTTTTTAGTGAAATGAATGCAATATTTGTGACTTTATTTTGTATCAGATGCGCGCACCGCTCCAAAGTTGAACAGGATGAAACATTCCCTGATGTAACACGCTGCCGGCCACGGTACTGCGGGACGGTATACTGCGTGGTGCGCTGTTTTACAGAGTGTTCTCCCTGATTGATCTCGGCATAGCAGTTGCTATCATTGCCGAGGTGGACGGTTCTCGTGAGGACAACAGGAAGCAGGCTCAGGACCGGCTAACGGGGGGTCGACTGCTATAGGAGACTATTATTACGGACGGAAGTTCTGTCATCAAAAACATCGGAGAAAGTTGAGCCAGTTTTGTCTGAAAATATCCACATAGTTTCCAAGCACGAGCGCTGACGTGCTTCGTTACCGTTTGTGTTTTATCGTTGCCGTTATCCAATTATACGAGCAAATGAGAAGCTTATAGAAGCAAATATTGCGCATATTTCATGTGGAAATAAAATAAGGCAATAATTAATTCCAGTTATGTAACCTCTTTCACAGCAGCTCGGAAGTATTGCCCAACCCGGAGCCTCTCATGTTAGAGGCCGTGTGCAGACTGTCAGTGTCGGTCAGCCATTTGTCACAGCTTAGGTCCCATCTGACGGTTTACTGCGGGAGCCCCTGACACGCGCGGGGAACCCTGACACGCGCGGGGAGCCCTGCTGATTTAGGTCCCATCTGACGGTTTACCGCGGGAGCCCCTGACACGCGCGGGGAGCCCTGCTGATTTAGGTCCCATCTGACGGTACAGCGCGGGAGCCCCTGACACGCGCGGGGAGCCCTGCTGATTTAGGTCCCATCTGACGGTACAGCGCGGGAGCCCCTGACACGCGCGGGGAACCCTGACACGCGCGGGGAGCCCTGCTGATTTAAGTCCCATCTGACGGTTTACCGCGGGAGCCCCTGACACGCGCGGGGAACCCTGACACGCGCGGGGAGCCCTGCTGATTTAGGTCCCATCTGACGGTACAGCGCGGGAGCCCCTGACACGCGCGGGGAGCCCTGCTGATTTAAGTCCAATCTGACGGTACAGCGCGGGAGCCCCTGACACGCGCGGGGAGCCCTGCTTATTTAGGTCCCATCTGATGGTTTACCGCGGGAGCCCCTGACACGCGCGGGGAGCCCTGACACGCGCGGGGAGCCCTGCTGATTTAGGTCCCATCTGACGGTACAGCGCGGGAGCCCCTTGACACGCGCGGGGAGCCCTGACACGCGCGGGGAGCCCTGCTGGTGATGCGCCAATATCCGGCACTCAGTCTCGGCAGTTTCGGCAGTCTTGATCTCGGCAGTGCGTTCAGACTTCCATGCTCCTCGTCAGGCCAAATTAACTACATGCATGTCGGTCTTCAACTAAAAACTTAAGAACTAACCGTCTCCATCTCACATCGCGGCACTGATGCCGCCGCAGCCACTGCCGCCACTGCCGCCACTGCCGCCACTGCCATTGTCGCTGCCGCCGCCGCCACTGCCGCCACTGCTATTGTCGCTGCCGACGCCGCCACTGCTGCCACTGCCATTGTCGCCGCCGCCGCTGCCTCTGCCGCCACTGCCATTGTCGCCGCCACTGCCGCCACTGCCGCCGCTGCCGCCACTGCTGCCACTGCCATTGTCGCTGCCACTGCTGCCACTGCCGCCACTGCCATTGTCGCCGCCACTGCCGCCACTGCCATTGTCGCCGCCACTGCCGCCACTGCCGCCACTGCCATTGTCGCCGCCACTGCCGCCACTGCCGCCACTGCCATTGTCGCTGCCGCCGCTGCCACTGCCGCCACTGCCATTGTCGCCGCCACTGCTGCCACTGCCGCCACTGCTATTGTCGCCGCCACTGCCGCCACTGCCGCCACTGCCATTGTCGCCGCCACTGCTGCCACTGCCGCCACTGCCATTGTCGCTGCCGCCGCTGCCACTGCCGCCACTGCCATTGTCGCCGCCACTGCTGCCACTGCCGCCACTGCTATTGTCGCCGCCACTGCCGCCACTGCCGCCACTGCCATTGTCGCCGCCACTGCCGCCACTGCCGCCGCCGCTGCCTCTGCCGCCACTGCCATTGTCGCCGCCACTGCCGCCACTGCCGCCACTGCCATTGTCGCCGCCACTGCCGCCACTGCCGCCACTGCCATTGTCGCCGCCACTGCCGCCACTACCGCCACTGCCATTGTCGCTGCCTCTGCCGCCACTGCCATTGTCGCCGCCACTGCCGCCACTGCCGCCACTGCCATTGTCGCTGCCGCCGCTGCCTCTGCCGCTACTGCTGCCGCAGGAAGAAGTCTTTCCTCCGCTCGTCTCTCGTCTGCTGCTGCCGCAGGAAGAAGTCTTTCCTCCGCTCGTCTCTCGTCTGCTGCTGCCGCAGGAAGAGGTATTTCCTCCGCTCGTCTCTCGTCTGCTGCTGTCGCAGGAAGAGGTATTTCCTCCGCTCGTCTCTCGTCTGCTGCTGCCGCAGGAAGAGGTCTTTCCTCCGCTCGTCTCTCGTCTGCTGCTGCCGCAGGAAGAGGTCTTTCCTCCGCTCGTCTCTCGTCTGCTGCTGTCGCAGGAAGAGGTATTTCCTCCGCTCGTCTCTCGTCTGCTGCTGCCGCAGGAAGAGGTCTTTCCTCCGCTCGTCTCTCGTCTGCTGCTGCCGCAGGAAGAAGTCTTTCCTCCGCTCGTCTCTCGTCTGCTGCTGCCGCAGGAAGAGGTATTTCCTCCGCTCGTCTCTCGTCTGCTGCTGTCGCAGGAAGAGGTATTTCCTCCGCTCGTCTCTCGTCTGCTGCTGCCGCAGGAAGAGGTAGTTCCTCCGCTCGGCTCTCGTCTACTGCTGCCGCAGGAAGAGGTCTTTCCTTCGCTCGTCTCTCGTCTGCTGCTGCCGCAGGAAGAGGTCTTTCCTCCGCTCGTCTCTCGTCTACTGCTGCCGCAGGAAGAGGTCTTTCCTCCGCTCGTCTCTCGTCTACTGCTGCCGCAGGAAGAGGTATTTCCTCCGCTCGGCTCTCGTCTACTGCTGCCGCAGGAAGAGGTCTTTCCTCCGCTCGGCTCTCGTCTACTGCTGCCGCAGGAAGAGGTCTTTCCTCCGCTCGCCTCTCGCTCAACATCAGATAAAGCGGTCATCGATGGAAACGGGGCCGGGGATGAGACGGAGCTGACGACTCGTGACTCGGACGGACCTGACGACTCGTGACCAAGTGACCTGTCTGCCCCGCCTCGGACTCGGCCTCAGCCTCATGCTCCTGGGGCTCGGGCTCGGTCGAACTCTCGCTCAGCTCTGGCTCTCGTTCAGCTCTGGCTCTGACTCGGACTCAAACTCGTTGGACTCGGTCCTGGCCTCGGACTCGGACTCGGTCCTGGCCTGGACTCTGCCTCTGCTTCGGACTCGGTCCTGGTCTCGGACTCGGACTCGGTCCTGGCCTGGACTCTGCCTCTGCTTCGGACGGCTGAGTTAACTGGTGTCCCCGTCAGCTCGATGGAGATCGATAGAGGAGCTGCGGTCGGCTTCCGGAACTGAAGACCTGTCAGCGGCAGGCGGACGGGACGGATCCGATCCGAATGCAATCCCAATCCGATCCGAACCGACCCGCAGGCCGCAGCCAGCCGGATGTCGCGTCGGAAATTGATTCTGTGGTGTCGACGGTAACGACCTGACGTGGTGTGACGTAGCTCCGCGTGATGTGGCGTGACGTGGGGTGAAGCAGAGTGTGACGTGATGTGATGTTCGGTTCAGCTTCAGTTCAGTTTATTGGTAGATCATTCCACACGGTGGGTTAATGTTTGATCCATGACATGATACAGTGGTAAAACGGTGGTTCTAAACAGACACAGTAAGACACGGCACAACTAAAATACAATAGTAAAAGCCAGAAACATATCCATTCCAATCACTTAAAAACACATTGATCTAAAAGGCGTACAAATTCGAATTTTGTCCGGGAACCAGTGGTGGCAGGTGGCAGGCGGTTCCAGGATGAGGCCGCTCGAAAAGATGTGTGGCGTTTCCGGATCTGGTGTGGAGTGATGTGGTGTAATGCTGATGTGGTGCCTCCGGATGTGACGTGGTGTGATGTGGTGTCTCCGGATGTGGTTTAATGATGATGTGGTGCCTCCGGATGTGACGTGACGCGATGTAGTTTAATGATGATGTGGTGCCTCCGGATGTGACGTGGTGTGATGTAGTGTAATGTGTTGTGGAGTGATAAGTGTCTCTGGTGTCGTGTGATACTGCTGTAGTGCCCAGGCTGTGACTTGATGGGTTGTGATGTGGAGTGATATGGCGTGATGTGGCGTGATGTGGCATGATGTGGCGTGATGTGGCGTGATGTGGCGTGATGTGGGGTGACGCAGAGTGTGATGTGACGTGATGTGATGTGTGGCGTCGCCGGACGTGGCGTGGTGTGATGTGACGTGATGTGTGGTGTCGCCGGACGTGGCGTGGTGTGATGTGACGTGATGTGTGGTGTCGCCGGACGTGGCGTGGTGGTGTGATGTGGTGACGTGGCTCGCCGGGCGGGCTGGCCAGCGCTGCTGATGGCTGAATTTATCACCGTACAGGAGACATTCATTGCAGCCGGGTATCGAGAGACGGGGCGTCATTAATTGCTCTCCGGGCGCGGCTGCAGGGTCGCTGACGGGGGGAGGGCAGGGAGCCGGGGGGGGGGGGGGGGTCACCACCGGACGCAGCCGAGACGAGCCACAGTCCTTCATGGTTGCTCCCGGCTGCGCTATGCTGGGGAAGGCGGGGCACATGTGTCGACACCAGCTGCGGGGAGGCGCTCCCAGTATTCAGACCGGGAGGGCAGCGGCTGATCAGAACGCTCCCAGTGTTCAGACCGGGAGGGCAGCGGCTGATCAGGACGCTCCCAGTGTTCAGACCGGGAGGGCAGCGGCGGATCAGGGCGCTCCCAGTGTTCAGACCGGGAGGGCAGCGGCTGATCAGAACGCTCCCAGTGTTCAGACCGGGAGGGCAGCGGCTGATCAGACCGCTCCCAGTATTCAGACCGGGAGGGCAGCGGCTGATGAGAACGCTCCCAGTGTTCAGACCGGGAGGGCAGCGGCTGATCAGGGCGCTCCCAGTATTCAGACCGGGAGGGCAGCGGCTGATCAGAACGCTCCCAGTGTTCAGACCGGGAGGGCAGCGGCTGATCAGGACGCTCCCAGTGTTCAGACCGGGAGGGCAGCGGCTGATCAGGGCGCTCCCAGTGTTCAGACCGGGAGGGCAGCGGCTGATCAGAACGCTCCCAGTATTCAGACCGGGAGGGCAGCGGCTGATCAGAACGCTCCCAGTGTTCAGACCGGGAGGGCAGCGGCTGATCAGAACGCTCCCAGTATTCAGACCGGGAGGGCAGCGGCTGATCAGAACGCTCCCAGTGTTCAGACCGGGAGGGCAGCGGCTGATCAGAACGCTCCCAGTGTTCAGACCGGGAGGGCAGCGGCTGATGAGAACGCTCCCAGTGTTCAGACCGGGAGGGCAGCGGCTGATCAGACCGCTCCCAGTGTTCAGACCGGGAGGGCAGCGGCTGATCAGAACGCTCCCAGTGTTCAGACCGGGAGGGCAGCGGCTGATCAGAACGCTCCCAGTGTTCAGACCGGGAGGGCAGCGGCTGATCAGAACGCTCCCAGTGTTCAGACCGGGAGGGCAGCGGCTGATCAGAACGCTCCCAGTGTTCAGACCGGGAGGGCAGCGGCGGATCAGAGTGGGGTATTGAGCGATGAGCGTCTGAGGTGCGGTGGCCGGTGGGTGGGGGTAGATGAACTGGGAGCAGCGAGAGAGACAGGCGGGAGACTTACAGCGATACAGCTGACTGCACAGCGGTCTGTTTCTGTCGTTAAGCTGTGTCGCACACAGCTGCACAGGCCGGACAGCTTGCTTTCCACCGTGACGGGCGACCGCTGACCCCGCTGACCACTGACCGCTGACCGCTGACCGCTGACCGCTGACCGCTGACCGCTGACCGCTGACCGCTGACCGCTGATCTCTGTCTGCTGACTACTGACCGCTGATCTCTGTCTGCTGACTACTGACCGCTGATCTCTGACCGCTGACTACTGACTCCTGACTCCTGTCTGCTGACCGCTGCCCTCTGCCCGCTGACCGCTGACCGCTGACCGCTGACCGCTGACCGCTGACCGCTGACCGCTGACCGCTGACCGCTGACCGCTGACTGCTGACTGCTGACCGCTGACTGCTGACTGCTAGCCGCTGATCTCTGACTGCTGATATATGCCCGCTGACTACTGACCGCTGTGTGCTGACCGCTGACCACTGGCGAGTATCTCGCGGCAAACTTCTGAAGCCTGCCGCTCATTACCGACATAGCCCCGACCCACGCGCCTACCGACTAACGTACCGTGCTTCCCGGCCGGGGGATACGGCATGCCGCCAAGCCACATCCGTCATCCGTCATCCGTCATCCGTCATCCATCATCCGTTATCCGTCATCCGTCAACCGTCAACCGTCCACCGTGCAGCAGCGGTCCGGGAGCGGCACCAGGCGACCACTGCCGCCCCCGCGGTCACACCCTGCGCCACGAGCAGGGGTCGGTCCCGATCCGTCCCCGCGCGCCGAGGCGCCATCACCATGATTTATGCGAAATATATTACCGCGACCAAATGGCGGAGAAGCCATAAATTGCTCCGTATTCTCACGAATGGCGGGCGCGCGGTCGTCCCAGTGAATGCGGCCGACAGCTAGTCAAATACGTCACGTCCTGTATTTACGCGTCGCAGGAACGGGCCCGGAATAGGAGATCAAAGGGGCGCCGGCGTCAGCGGCGGTGGCGGCGGCGGCGGCGGCGACACGACACAAAAGTTTGTCTCCGTCATCTCCGAGACTCTAGACTGAGGGGCGGCCCGGGGCGGCCCAGGGCGGCGGCGGGTCCGGCGGGGTCCGGCCTTTTGTCTCCACCGGAGCTGAGCCAGCGGTAGATCGGAAGCAGGCCGGCTTTGTTTGGTGGTCTCTCTCGGCTGGGCTCGGTCTGGAGCAGCGGCGGGCTGTGTTCTGAACGGGCCACTGTAGTCGCCGGTTCGTTACGGCACACCGCCCCACCCTCGCGCCCCGCTCAGGCGCTTGGTATGCACGGCGGTATATTCGCGTCACCGGCTGGGCTCCAAGCAACTGTCCGAGCCGGCCGAGCTGCCCGCGGCGACGCTGATCCATTCAGTCTCAGCTCACATTCATTATTAACCGGCAATGATGCAACGGCCATTGTATCCAGAGTGAAATATTACTATGTTTACATTATTATCAGCGCCGGCCGGCTAAATCTGTTTTTCATGCAGGATACATATCATTAATAATAGTAATTGGTTTTCACGTTCCACTGGACCTCAATGGGCTATTCAGAGGCAACGCATATATGATTGCCGTTCAATTTTGCCGTAACTCGGTCGAGCAAGGCACAGAACAGCCCTGAGAACGCCGTGCTTCCATCGGCCAACTTTCCCATTTCGGTCAGGAAACTCCCATGGAATTCTCCGTTAGATGTGGTGACTAAGCCCGTCTATAGCCCTATCTATTCTCAGAACGGCCGCCGCCGGAATAGGTTATTGCTGACCGTAAATTTGGCTTGCCCGCTCCCCAATGACTTGTTATTTGAGGCCGGCTCGCTGGCGGCTCCGGCCGCCGTTCTGGGGCTCAGCGCGCCAGAATTGCCCGTGCTGCGCCGCGCTTGCCGCCGCGCCGGACGCCGCGCTGCGGCATAATAGCTGGAATTTGTCTAATGGGCCCCATTCAAGCAAAATACACGTGAAATATGCGCCTAAAAGTGCCCATTGCGGCGCCATTTTATCGGTCTGAATAACGGTGTTTGGGACGGCAGAATCACCTCTTTAAACGCCCGCATTAAGGTAGTTTATTACGTAAAAGATCTATGAAAAAATCAGAACCACCATTTGGCCATTATGTACTTTCGTAGTGTTTTATGTAGGTTATGGCCATTTCAGCATACATTGCTGGCTCGACCATTGGGTAGACTGCTGATTGCAAGGCCTTTAAGGTTTGCATGCCGCCTGGTAACGTATACGTCCAATTTATTACCCATGCTTCAGGAAATGCACGTTTATGTTTTGACAGTGAACCGTATGCAGAAATATGTTTTGCACAAACAGGCATTTGCTTTGCAATGGTATGTCGTAACCCACATCGTCATTAATGTTATTCACACGATTTGCAACGCCATACATTTCCATCAATTCGCACTCCCCTAACATAGCATCGTTTTCGCAACGTCCGGGGGTCCAGGAAAAGCGAGTAATACGTCAGCAAAGCAGCGACGGGAGGTGGCAACTTCAGTTAGCCATTCGGGTCAGACAAACGGTCGCTAAACAATCACTTAAACAGAAAGAAGAAGACAACTTTGAAAGTTGTTACCTCGTGCAAGGCGTAATAACACCCATAAAATACGCTCCTGTAAACTCTAAAAATTGTCCTATTTTGCAACCATAATATTTTTACAACGATTTATTCAACCGTTTCGTGAAATATGTAGCAGGTTGTCATTTCTCACCTCACAGATTAACACAGCTGTGTATTACATCCGGTCTGTTTCCATCAGAGTTCGCCATGGGCTGGGCTGGCCCTATGGGCCATGGGCTGGGCCTGGGCTGGGCCTGGGCTGGGCCTGGGCTGGGCCTGGGCCGGGCCTCAACTTTAAGGAAATCACTGGGCTCTGGATAGGACTGGGCCTGACAATTTTGAAGTAGTGCGCGCGTCGCACAAGCTCAGGTCAGAGCTCAAAAATATTTTAACCAGCAGTTCACTTACACAGCAAAACACTGTTGCTGTGGCTGTGGCTTTTCGTTTTTTTTTGGTTAGCATAGTTGGTTCATTGTTTCACATTTATAGTATACAAGTAAATATGCTAGGATAATGATTGCAAATTTTGTGAAAATAATCATATGCCTAATCTGAACGGGCCGGACCGGGCCTGGGCCTCAATATTATTAATTTGGCCGGGCCTGGTCCGGGTCTGGGCTTGGTGTTGATGGGCCTGGGCCGGGCCGGGCTGGGGGTTGGTGGGCCCGTGACGAACGCTGGTTTCAATCGGTTCCGGTGTGGTGTGGTCTGATTCGGTCCGGTCCGACGGCGAGAGCAGGAGGGCCGTGGGATTTGACCTCGGCCTGACATACAGAGCAGAACCGTGCCATACGCTGACCGGGCCGGATTGACACAATAGCAGCCTGGTCAGGGCTGCCCGGAACCAACCCAATTCATTGTCACCACGGGACAGGGCCGGTCGTGTCCGGTGGATGATATCCTTCCTGCGGTCCCCCAGTGGCCCATTGCAATCCCCCAGTAACCCACTGAAATCCCTCAGTAACCCACTGCGATCCTCCAGTAACTCACTACAATCCCCCAGTAGCCCACTGAAATCCCTCAGTAACCCACTGCGATCCCCCAGTAACCCATTGCAATCCCCCAGTGACCCACTACAATCCCCCAGTGGCCCATTGCAATCCCCCAGTAACCCATTGCGATCCCTCAGTGGCCCACTGCAATCCCCCAGTGGCCCATTGCAATCACCCAGTGGCCCACTGCGATCCCCCAGTGGCCCACTGCAATCCCCCAGTAACCCACTGCGATCCCCCAGTGGCCCACTGCAATCCCCCAGTAACCCACTGCGATCCCCCAGTGGCCCACTGCAATCACCCAGTGGCCCACTGCAATCCCCCAGTAACCCATTGCGATCCCTCAGTGGCCCATTGCAATCCCCCAGTAACCCATTGCGATCCCCCAGTGACCCACTGCGATCCCACAGTGGCCCACTGCAATCACCCAGTGGCCCATTGAAATCCCCCAGTAACCCATTGCGATCCCCCAGTGGCCCATTGCGATCCCCCAGTGGCCCACTGCAATCCCCCAGTGGCCCACTGCAATCCCCCAGTGGCCCATTGCGATCTCCCAGTGGCCCACTGCAATCCCCCAGTGGCCCACTGCGATCCCCCAGTGGCCCACTGCAATCACCCAGTGGCCCACTGCGATCACCCAGTGGCCCACTGCAATCCCCCAGTAACCCATTGCGATCCCTCAGTGGCCCATTGCAGTCCCCCAGTAACCCATTGCGATCCCCCAGTGACCCACTGCGATCCCACAGTGGCCCACTGCAATCACCCAGTAGCCCATTGCAATCCCCCAGTAACCCATTGCGATCCCCCAGTGGCCCATTGCGATCCCCCAGTGGCCCACTGCAATCCCCCAGTGGCCCACTGCAATCCCCCAGTGGCCCATTGCGATCTCCCAGTGGCCCACTGCAATCCCCCAGTGGCCCACTGCAATCCCCCAGTGGCCCACTGCAATCACCCAGTGGCCCACTGCAATCCCCCAGTGGTCCACTGCAATCCCCCAGTGACCCACTGCAATCCCCCAGTGACCCACTGCAATCCCCCAGTGGCCCATTGCGATCTCCCAGTGGCCCACTGCAATCCCCCAGTGGCCCACTGCAATCCCTCAGTGGCCCACTGCAATCACCCAGTGGCCCACTGCAATCCCCCAGTGGTCCACTGCAATCCCCCAGTGGCTTGCCGTGGTCTCCTTTTGGCCTCTCGGTCTCTCGTGGTATTTCGCCTGTGATTTCCGTGATAAGCATGTAATGAATGCATGGTCCTGCGCCGTCTGTAACAGGAGACATCATCTGAAGTCTCCTGCGCCGTCTGTAACAGGAGACATCATCTGAAGTCTCCTGCGCCGTCTGTAACAGGAGACATCATCTGAAGTCTCCTGCGCCGTCTGTAACAGGAGACATCATCTGAAGTCTCCTGCGCCGTCTGTAACAGGAGACATCATCTGAAGTCTCCTGCGCCGTCTGTAACAGGAGACATCATCTGAAGTCTCCTGCGCCGTCTGTAACAGGAGACATCATCTGAAGTCTCCTGCGCCGTCTGTAACAGGAGACATCATCTGAAGTCTCCTGCGCCGTCTGTAACAGGAGACATCATCTGAAGTCTCCTGCGCCGTCTGTAACAGGAGACATCATCTGAAGTCTCCTGCGCCGTCTGTAACAGGAGACATCATCTGAAGTCTCCTGCGCCGTCTGTAACAGGAGACATCATCTGAAGTCTCGCTGGTTTGATGGCGTACACACATATATCTCTGACGAGGTGATGCCTGGGCTCAAGAGCAGACTTGGCAACGATTCGATGTGAATTGACTACTTTTGATTGAATCACTCTTATTTCGCTTATTTCAAATGAATCGCTCATGAATCGATTGACCTCATGCGCTGTTGTGAGTCACTGATTGAATCATTCATACAGAGACAATAGGCTGATTGAATCATTCATTGCGCAAAGAATCGTTCTTTTTTGGTTGAACAGCATAAACTATCCCAAAAAAATATGCCAGCGGCCCAGCATTCATCTGTGCCCTGTGGACACACCAGGCACTTAATGGCCAATTATATGAACTCTGTGTCCTGAGCTGTGGCCTGCAAATCATCTCTGCGTGAAGAAAGCGAGGCTTTGTGTCTAACTCCAGAGGGCACAAAGCCACTTCAATCAGCCCTAACGTGCACACCTTTTTCACACGAAAAATCCTCAAAACGCACCCACTTTTTCCTAAATAATAGGGGCCTAAATAATATGGCCCCTATTCCTAAATAATAGGGGCCATATCCAAAACTAAATCATAAAGAAACATTTGCAAGCTTTGGCCCAAATATCACTGTCTCATCTGCGGCGCAATATATTTCAAATCATGCTTTATAAAAAATATAATGAAAAATTTAAATAAATGTTCTATTCGCTTAAAAGGCGAAACGTCAAGCATTAATGTTTTGGAACTTGAAATTTGCTATTATAATAAATATTATAAATATAATTGTATAATCTCACCACTCTCCTATTTGAGCATATTATAGAGTTAAGGGGCTCATCTATGATGGCGTCTTTGTCGTCGCGCCACTTTAGCCCACGGCCCACTAACCCACTGAACTCTATATTAACTAACCGCCTATTTTTATGATTCGATGACGTCATTTACATTTTTACAGGGTTTTTGAATAACTGCAAATATTCATGAGAGCTGTCTGGCATAGTTTAAATTTGTATTTATATTTGTATTTAAATATTAGGTATTTTTAAGCAGCAATTACTTGTCAGTTATCAAGAAAGGTATGGATAATTTGTAATTAATAAACAATCAAGCATATCGATGTGATTAGTGATTACTGATGACGTCATTTTATCTGCCCTTTTAATTTACTCTCGGGATGGTAGGATCATATGTAAGGCCTTGATAAAATCACGCCTCTAAACGGTAAACACGCAGTGTTTATTATGGGCTATTCCAAGGTCTTTTTATAAGTTATAACCTGTTAATTATATCTCGCCGACTTCTAAGTTATACATACTGATACCCTGTGAGTGTAAATATTAATTGTGGTGTAGGTGGACTCGGGAGTCTGGAATCGGGACTGAAAATAGCTGCCAGGCTATTAAAGTTTATTAGTATTTCTTATTGTTTTGTTTTCTCGCATGTGTAGGTTCGGTACATGCTTCTTACTTAGGTGTTTCAGCCTTTTCAGCACATGCCTAAGATTCATATCATAATGCCTGACTAACAATAGATAGATAATAGATAAATATACTTTTATTCTGGACATTATGTCCATTTCCACAGGGTATCATTCATTCATACAGCACATCAGAAGGGTTACAAGCTACAGCACATAATAATGTTACTTGTCAGTTCCATTTATTGCATAATGTATTTACTGCATCAATGATCGGAATCAGAGCGATGTCAAATGACTGCTGCTGAACAGCTGACTAGCCAACAAATTAGTTTGTGTTAATGTGTTTCACTAATGTGTATCGGCGTGTGTGTGTGTGTGTGTGTGTGTGTGTGTGTGTGTGTGTGTGTGTGTGTGTGTGTGTGTGTGTGTGTGTGTGTGTGTGTGTGTGTGTGTGTGTGTGTGTGTGTGTGTGTGTGTGTGTGTGTGTGTGTGTGTGTGTGTGTGTGTGTGTGTGTGTGTGTGTGTGTGTGTGTGTGTGTGTGTGTGCGTGCGTGCGTGCGTGCGTGCGTGCGTGCGTGCGTGCGTGCGTGCGTGCGTGCGTGCGTGCGTGCGTGCGTGCGTGCGTGCGTGCGTGCGTGCGTGCGTGCGTGCGTGCGTGCGTGCGTGCGTGCGTGCGTGCGTGCGTGCGTGCGTGCGTGCGTGCGTGCGTGCGTGCGTGCGTGCGTGCGTGCGTGCGTGCGTGCGTGCGTGCGTGCGTGCGTGCGTGCGTGCGTGCGTGCGTGCGTGCGTGCGTGCGTGCGTGCGTGCGTGCGTGCGTGCGTGCGTGCGTGCGTGCGTGCGTGCGTGCGTGCGTGCGTGCGTGCGTGCGTGCGTGCGTGCGTGCGTGCGTGCGTGCGTGCGTGCGTGCGTGCGTGCGTGCGTGCGTGCGTGCGTGCGTGCGTGCGTGCGTGCGTGCGTGCGTGCGTGCGTGCGTGCGTGCGTGTGTGTGTGTGTGTGTGTGTGTGTGTGTGTGTGTGTGTGTGTGTGTGTGTGTGTGTGTGTGTGTGTGTGTGTGTGTGTGTGTGTGTGTGTGTGTGTGTGTGTGTGTGTGTGTGTGTGTGTGTTGTTTGATTTGTATAGGTCTCCTCATGCAATTATATAGATACATGAGGGTGCAAAATAAACTGTTATGAATATGATTATTATTTAGTTAATATTAATTAAGTATGCATTGATTCAGCGATTCACATACACATTGCGACTCATTGTGAATTAATCATTCATGGGCCACACATATTATCCGTGAGTCACTGAATCAACTCACCAGCGTTAATGCTGAGTGATTGAATCATGATTGAATCATTCATTATGGTTCGTGAATCACTGTGAATCGACTCACCAGCGTTAATGTTGAGTGATTGAATCATGATTGAATCATTCATTATGGTTCGTGAATCACTGTGAATCGACTCACCAGCGTTAATGTTGAGTGATTGAATCATGATTGAATCATTCATTATGGTTCGTGAATCACTGTGAATCGAATCACCAGCGTTAATGTTGAGTGATTGAATCATGATTGAATCATTCATTATGGTCCGTGAATCACTGTGAATCGACTCATGACAAATATGAATAATTGACAAGTCTGCTCAAGAGGGACGGACGAGAATGATACCACCGCTCAGGTGCAGTGTGAACACTGGACACATCTCCTCTATATCACACGGATGGTCCCCGATACCTCCTGTGACGTCATACCTGAGAGTAAAGACGGCATCACTGTCAATCACTGACATTTCGGTGTCATTGGGTGGACCGTGTGACTTGATAGTCTTGGCAGGGAGTATTTGTCACGGTGGATATATGATATGATTCACAGATGTATGAGGGGATATGCTATCTGGTTAAAAGGTCTGGTTAAAAGGTCTGGTTAAAAGGTCTGGTTAAAAGGTCTGGTTAAAAGGTCTGGTTAAAAGGTCTGGTTAAAAGGTCTGGTTAAAAGGTCTGGTTAAAAGGTCTGGTTAAAAGGTCTGGTTAAAAGGTCTGGTTAAAAGGTCTGGTTAAAAGGTCTGGTTAAAAGGTCTGGTTAAAAGGTCTGGTTAAAAGGTCTGGTTAAAAGGTCTGGTTAAAAGGTCTGGTTAAAAGGTCTGGTTAAAAGGTCTGGTTAAAAGGTCTGGTTAAAAGGTCTGGTTAAAAGGTCTGGTTAAAAGGTCTGGTTAAAAGGTCTGGTTAAAAGGTCTGGTTAAAAGGTCTGGTTAAAAGGTCTGGTTAAAAGGTCTGGTTAAAAGGTCTGGTTAAAAGGTCTGGTTAAAAGGTCTGGTTAAAAGGTCTGGTTAAAAGGTCTGGTTAAAAGGTCTGGTTAAAAGGTCTGGTTAAAAGGTCTGGTTAAAAGGTCTGGTTAAAAGGTCTGGTTAAAAGGTCTGGTTAAAAGGTCTGGTTAAAAGGAAAGTTGAGTGTAGCTTCTGTAACCGGTTTTCTTAATGACATAATGTCTGATGTCTTGTATCAACTAAACTGGTTGTAAATTTCGAATGTCATACAAAGTTTTTGTGCCGTTCAAGTTTCACAATTGTGAGTTTTTAATGTTATCATTAAAGATTGTCGCTACCGATGGATTATTGAATACCAAAACCAATACTTAAACTCCAAGCTATCGCTATCTGGCGGGCGTAAAAAGTGTAGCCAATCGGAGGGTCAGTAGGCAATTTGAGAACGCTGATTGGTCATTGATTGTGCCTCCAGCCTGCCTGATCGGTCATTGATTGTTCCTCCAGCCTGCCTGATCGGTCATTGATTGTTCCTCCAGCCTGCCTGATCGGTCATTGATTGTGCCTCCAGCCTGCCTGATCGATCATTGATTGTTCCTCTAGCCTGCCTGATCGGTCATTGATTGTTCCTCCAGCCTGCCTGATCGGCCATTGATTGTTCCTCCAGCCTGCCTGATCGGTCATTGATTGTTCCTCCAGCCTGCCTGATCGGTCATTGATTGTGCCTCCAGCCTGCCTGATCGGTCATTGATTGTTCCTCCAGCCTGCCTGATCGGTCATTGATTGTGCCTCCAGCCTGCCTGATCGATCATTGATTGTTCCTCTAGCCTGCCTGATCGGTCATTGATCGTGCCTCCAGCCTGCCTGATCGGTCATTGATTGTTCCTCCAGCCTGCCTGATCGGTCATTGATTGTTCCTCCAGCCTGCCTGATCGGTCATTGATTGTTCCTCCAGCCTGCCTGATCGGTCATTGATTGTTCCTCCAGCCTGCCTGATCGGTCATTGATTGTTCCTCCAGCCTGCCTGATCGGTCATTGATTGTGCCTCCAGCCTGCCTGATCGATCATTGATTGTTCCTCTAGCCTGCCTGATCGGTCATTGATCGTGCCTCCAGCCTGCCTGATCGGTCATTGATTGTTCCTCCAGCCTGCCTGATTGGTAAGTGATTGTTCCTCCAGCCTGCCTGATCGGTAAGTGATTGTGCCTCAAACCTGAGCGCCAGCAGCCGAATATTTGACCGCCTGACTCAAAGTCTAACAATACACTCTCGATTACTTTAGCGATGATATCTTCGAAGTTGACCGAATGATGGAAAGTCGGTTCGAAAACGGCTTTCGCTTCCATCCCTTCTGAGGCATGGAACCCGCCCCCAGATGAGTAGCTTCATAATCCATACCATTCAAGTAGGCAAGGGAAGATATACCTATGGGCGGCAGACTGAACGCCTTTCGATATTCGATCGATCACACACTGCATTGCCTTTAAGACCCAGAGCTTGGGCGTACCCATCTCTTGCATGATGTTTCAAACATTTTGATCTTCCTGATTGCATCTTATTAAGTGCTATGTTGGGCTGCATAATTCTGCAAATTAGGCGTACAGCGTAGGCACTAAAGCGATGTTAACGCGGTCTGATTCAACAAGCGCTTTCAGTGCGAAGTGAGATGCGCAGTTTCAATCAGCTTTATTCCGCCGCAGTGTGATGGAGATCCCGAGAATGGTAATCGGCCTATGATAAATCATCCTGCATCAATAAGCTGCTTTTACATTCAGATGAATTGAAGTAATGCGGAATATTTCAAGTCATAGCCCCATCCATCTTCCCACTTTGCCTTGAATTTGCATTCATACCGACGCTACATCTGTGAGCCACGAGTCGGCATGCTGCAGTAAATAGAGGTTAAAGCTAGCACTTAGTCAGTGTATTGCAGTTAATGACCGCTGATGTTAGGCTTGGGTCAGTGTGTTGCAGTAAATGGTAGTTGATGTTAGCATTGGGTCAGTGTGTTGCAGTAAATGGTAGTTGATGTTAGCATTGGGTCAGTGTGTTGCAGTAAATGGTAGTTGATGTTAGCATTGGGTCAGTGTGTTGCAGTACATGGTAGTTGATGTTAGCATTGGATCAGTGTATTGCAGTAAATGGTAGTTGATGTTAGTATTGGGTCAGTGTGTTGCAGTAAATGGTAGTTGATGTTAGCATTGGGTCAGTGTGTTGCAGTAAATGGTAGTTGATGTTAGCATTGGGTCAGTGTGTTGCAGTAAATGGTAGTTGATGTTAGCAT
>JAXIVJ010017905.1:0-20000 GCA_036785665.1 Chirona hameri | reverse complement strand
AGATAGATAGATAGATAGATAGATAGATAGATAGATAGATAGATAGATAGATAGATAGATAGATAGATAGATAGATAGATAGATAGATAGATAGATAGATAGATAGATAGATAGATAGATAGATAGATAGATAGATAGATAGATAGATAGATAGATAGATAGATAGATAGATAGATAGATAGATAGATAGATAGATAGATAGATAGATAGATAGATAGATAGATAGATAGATAGATAGATAGATAGATAGATAGATAGATAGATAGATAGATAGATAGATAGATAGATAGATAGATAGATAGATAGATAGATAGATAGATAGATAGATAGATAGATAGATAGATAGATAGATAGATAGATAGATAGATAGATAGATAGATAGATAGATAGATAGATAGATAGATAGATAGATAGATAGATAGATAGATAGATAGATAGATAGATAGATAGATAGATAGATAGATAGATAGATAGATAGATAGATAGATAGATAGATAGATAGATAGATAGATAGATAGATAGATAGATAGATAGATAGATAGATAGATAGATAGATAGATAGATAGATAGATAGATAGATAGATAGATAGATAGATAGATAGATAGATAGATAGATAGATAGATAGATAGATAGATAGATAGATAGATAGATAGATAGATAGATAGATAGATAGATAGATAGATAGATAGATAGATAGATAGATAGATAGATAGATAGATAGATAGATAGATAGATAGATAGATAGATAGATAGATAGATAGATAGATAGATAGATAGATAGATAGATAGATAGATAGATAGATAGATAGATAGATAGATAGATAGATAGATAGATAGATAGATAGATAGATAGATAGATAGATAGATAGATAGATAGATAGATAGATAGATAGATAGATAGATAGATAGATAGATAGATAGATAGATAGATAGATAGATAGATAGATAGATAGATAGATAGATAGATAGATAGATAGATAGATAGATAGATAGATAGATAGATAGATAGATAGATAGATAGATAGATAGATAGATAGATAGATAGATAGATAGATAGATAGATAGATAGATAGATAGATAGATAGATAGATAGATAGATAGATAGATAGATAGATAGATAGATAGATAGATAGATAGATAGATAGATAGATAGATAGATAGATAGATAGATAGATAGATAGATAGATAGATAGATAGATAGATAGATAGATAGATAGATAGATAGATAGATAGATAGATAGATAGATAGATAGATAGATAGATAGATAGATAGATAGATAGATAGATAGATAGATAGATAGATAGATAGATAGATAGATAGATAGATAGATAGATAGATAGATAGATAGATAGATAGATAGATAGATAGATAGATAGATAGATAGATAGATAGATAGATAGATAGATAGATAGATAGATAGATAGATAGATAGATAGATAGATAGATAGATAGATAGATAGATAGATAGATAGATAGATAGATAGATAGATAGATAGATAGATAGATAGATAGATAGATAGATAGATAGATAGATAGATAGATAGATAGATAGATAGATAGATAGATAGATAGATAGATAGATAGATAGATAGATAGATAGATAGATAGATAGATAGATAGATAGATAGATAGATAGATAGATAGATAGATAGATAGATAGATAGATAGATAGATAGATAGATAGATAGATAGATAGATAGATAGATAGATAGATAGATAGATAGATAGATAGATAGATAGATAGATAGATAGATAGATAGATAGATAGATAGATAGATAGATAGATAGATAGATAGATAGATAGATAGATAGATAGATAGATAGATAGATAGATAGATAGATAGATAGATAGATAGATAGATAGATAGATAGATAGATAGATAGATAGATATATAGATATATAGATATATAGATATATAGATATATAGATATATATATAGATATATAGATATATAGATATATAGATATATAGATATATAGATATATAGATATATAGATATATAGATATATAGATATATATATATATATATATATATATATATATATATATATATATATATATATATATATATATATATATATATATTGAAAAGGCGCGGAAAAAGCGTTCGAAAGTTCTTGACAAGCACATTCGAAAGTACTTCAGATATGTTTTCCTCAAATCAATATTGAGGTCACCAGAAGTCATCAATGGTCAAATTTTCCAGTTTTAGGACTTCGCTCCAGACACCCCCAGATATCACAGGAACTATGATAGGTAGGAGCAAACGAGAGAAAAAACAATGGAAAGCTCTTGAAAAATGCAATCGCCAAGGTGTCCTCAGATTTTAGCTCAAGTCAATAGACTCCAGAGCTCATCAAATATCAAAAAGGCTATTTTTTACAAAACAGTTTCTCACGAATAGCTTTATACCTAATAGCGACAAGGCAATAATTTTAATTCCATCGTGTTTCTCTTGTCAAGGCGCTGCGACTCATATTAGTGTTTATCAGGTTAGGTCAATTACAAAATTTGGCCTCAGGTCAAGGTCAAGTGGTGACCTAAGTAGGTCATGTTGCATATGGAAAGACGTGCATCGACGAGACAAACACATTGGTGTCAGTTTCACTTCTCTATCGTCATTATGTCGAGAGTTATTGACATAAACCTGTTGGTGACCTCGGATGACTTCGGCTGACCTTATAGGGGTCACTGAACAAAAATGACACCTAGGTCTTCAAGAATGGCCTATAATAACATGATCCAGAAGGAATTAGACTGATATCTTGCGTATCGTTGGAAAAGGAAGCATTTTAATATTTCCCCTTTGACTTATAATGGGGAGGTCACGAAATTGACCCGACATTAGGTCGCTGATATAAAACTTCAAGATATACCAATTGTAGATATATGTGACCTCATGAAATTATGTAAGTGTAAAACCTATCATCGAAAAACTGTGACTGTGGTACCACCACAATTTTGTTGAGGTGGGGTCACGTGACCTGGTCTGGTGACCTGACCTGAGATGACCCGAGGTATTTTTGTTTTAATGGGGGCAATTGATGTCCCAACAGCTGTGCCAAAAACGGCGGCGCTGCGCGCCGCCGTTTTTCGTTATCTTTAAAAACCTGAGGGGGTCTAACCCCCCCCCCCCCGGCACGGCGCGGGTTAATATACTACAATGCACACCCGCGGGATTTATCTACACCGTTTACCCATAATCAATCAATAAACGTTTCAGAAAACCGTGATGCATTCCGCGGATTAACTTGGCCAAGGATGGCGACGTATTTAGCGTATGCGATTTGTTTCATTGATCAATCAGGGACGTTGTCACGCTTCTTGGAGCACTTACTTCATTTCTGGACCTATGACTTGTTTACGAACAACATTCAAACCAGAGATAGTGATGGATTATACTGTTCGTCACCATATGTTAGTACATATTTATTTATTTCACATGATTTAATTTTTGAAATATAAAAAGTTGATATTTCACTTTTAAATTGAAACACGATCAATTTGAAACCATAATTTGTCACAGAAAAATGCAGTTAATTAAATAAAAAAGTGAATATTTCACTTTAATGCATGCTATTGTTTTTATGTAGTTTGTCCCAGGGAAGCGGCATTTATTTTTTACATCTCCATTCAGCTTAACATTCCTAAAACTATGCATACTAGGGTATAACCACGGTAAAACTATTGAATATGTTACTCATTATTGGGACAGTCCATGCGCACGTGTGCTCCCGTACCGTTTCATATTTCAAACCTGTTTTAGCTTTACCAGAGCTCGCCAGCTCGGTCATCGCGCAAAAAGGCGTTTTACTGGTATAATATTGGGGCTTAAATCCGAGGAGATATAATTTCACGGCATTTTTTTTTGGGGGGGGAGCGCTTTGCCCGAGGGGGCGCCCTGTGTTTTTGCCCCCCCCATCCGAAAATACCTTCCGCCGCCACTGACAGGCCGTGGCGAAGTTTAGTTCCGACTTTCGACTAGGCCTGGCAATCCCCGCATGACGTGACCACGAGGACGCCCGAGGGCATTTACATGTAAACCCTATTTCCTGCGGGCGGCCAAAATTACGTAAACCAGCGGGGGTCAGATTCTGCACCCCCCCCCCCCCCCCCCAGAGATCTCTAGAACCGCTCGGTCGATTTCGATGGAAAATACGCCATTCGATTCGTCATGACATGATATTTCTTATAGGGTCCCGAAATTTATTTTTGTTCAAAAATAAGGGCCAGGGGGCAAAAAAACGAACATGGTGTGTGTTTTTTGAAAGGTCATTGCGGCCATGTGGTTTGGCCGATTTGCATGCCCTAAAATTTTTTGAGCTTCAAATGTACTGGTCTTTAATATACCAAAAGATAAATGGCAAAATCAAAAATCATAGGCGTATTCAGGGGATGTAAATTGGGGGGCATTTTCTGATAACAAATTTGTGCTGTTCGTGATTGTTTGGGACGACACGAACGTCACACGTGGGCATTGCTTGCTGTAATTTGTTAAATTTAACATATTGCGAATAGGCGGATCCAGGAAAACAACGTGAGGGGTGGGGCACCATGGGAGTAACGCTTGGATCATCTTACTAATTTGATGTTGGACCTATTTGAGGTATGGTATCACCTCCCATTTTTTTGTACCTGAGTGCGCCTCTGCCAACAAACATGTATAATCCCAGTATGTATGATGCATATTGTATTGAAAATGTTTCTGACGCATTTATTGCACCGCAAACTATGAAGAAAATATGCGCCGCGCAACCGCATTCGTAACACCCTCCCCATAACAGGATCCTGGCACCGCCTCTGCTGGCCTGATTTTTTTCTCTCAATTTTGACAACACGCGCCATTCAAAGTTAGGAAAAGTCACAAAGTTTCAAGACGCTAGGCCGAACAGTTTAGAAGCGGCAAGTGAAAAGCCACCGGGGAGGGGGGGGGGGCAGAATCTGCCCGCAGGGAATAATAGGGTTAAAGCTACGGAAGTCGAGGAGTTTTCCATATTGAACTTCCAAATACTATTTACTTGAAAAATGCATGTTGTCATGTTCGCTACTGCTTCTTCTATCCAGATACGGGGTCGATATATGCATAACGGGTCATCTACTTCAATGGCAAGACGTTTACCAGCATCATGTAAGCCAGCCACTAAGGGCGACTTTTGGTACTATGTAGTACGATTATCACCCCAAATGTCATGAGCCACTTTGGAATGTACGGTTTGGAGTACGGTTTAGTTTAAACTCGACGGATGGATGAATTACAGAGTTGATATGGATCAGATAATTATGTAGGGTAGGGTTTTTTTAGGTTAAGAAAATATTATTTAAATTCGACGAATAGATTAACCCTCACCCTGGTTGGGAGGGGGTAATTTCGACCCCATCCTGAAGTCTTTCGGGAATAGCAGGAAAACTGCGGCGCGCATTACCGCAAAATTTGGCACAGCCTTTCTGGCATCAATTACCCACATTGTGTTAACATTTTGACCTCACGTCATCTCAGGTCAGGTTACCAGGTCACGTCAAGTGACTTTACCTCCAATTTTTTTATATCGTGCCAAAGCCACAATATTTGTCCGATATATTTGCAAATTCCAGTATTGCATACGGGCATACGGGCGTATCCTTCCCGTTGCGACTCTCGGACTTGGAAGTTGGGCCTCAGGTACTTGAGGACTAGAGTCCTTCATGGAATGGGAATCCCCATGAACCCATGGAACGGGATGGAAATGGGTGGGAATGGGGCCGTTTTTGGAAATCTAAGGGGTTGGAACGGGTTTGGGACAGACCATATCATTTTTAGCACCACAAA
The DNA here is from genome assembly GCA_036785665.1 of Chirona hameri. NCBI lineage: Eukaryota > Metazoa > Arthropoda > Thecostraca > Balanomorpha > Balanidae > Chirona > Chirona hameri. The sequence goes on along the minus strand of JAXIVJ010017905.1, from coordinate 14,191 downwards.
TGTGAAATATACTGAAACGGGTGGGAATGGGAGCCCCATCAATTATGAATTCTGATTTGGATTAGGATTGGAATGGGTTTGGGTCTGGGTGAATGGGCTGGAACGGGATGGGGGCTGCAAATGTGTCCCATGAAGGGCTCTATTGAGGACCACTTTTTGCCTGGGACACATTAAGTGTACCAAACGGTTGCTCGGAGGGTCGTTGGCGGGGTTGGCGCTGTCTGATCCCCTGCTTTAGTTATTCTCTTATTTCTAGTGTATGTCATTTCTGTTAGGTTATTTATGTGGACTTATGTCAGTTTATTATTTTAGTTATACTCCTTAGGAGAGGCGCTTTAATTTAAGCCATTGCTTTTGCGCCAATCCGCTACTGTAATTTCATTTTGATTGTATTTTCTGTTAATAAAATACTGTGAACTGAACCACTGGCCGCCACTGTTAACAACCTCTTCGCTTTCCGTAATCTCGAAAATTAATGACCAGCATCAGACATTGTGACTGTTTACTACATATATTCGAGCACATATGGCACGCAAATAGTGCCGAACTTCCCCACACACTTATCACATTCCATTGCATTACTTGAGCACATCCTGCAACACATTCCTTCGAAATCATTGCACATACCCAGAGACTACAGGCAGCAGAAAGCAGAAACTGGCAAAGATACTGACTACACGTCACGCCGGCAGGTTGACCAGCCTACTCGGCCTCTGCGCGTGCAGGTGCCGCCGGTTCTCGGCCTCTGCCCAGCCGCCGGAGTCGGCTGCCGTCGCCGCCGCGCGTCCCAGGCTTTCGGCCAGCCGGTCCACCTTGGCGGCCAGCTCGCCGTCGGCCAGCGCCCGCTGCCAGACAGAGAGCGCAGCGTTGGCCGCGGCCAGCGCCAGCACCAGCACCGCTGCCACCGCCTCCCCGGCGCCGCCGTCCAGGGCGAGCGCGGCGCTCACCAGCAGCGCGGCCACCAGAGCGGAGAGCAGCAGCACCGCCCACGAGAATCAGACGCGCCGCTGGAAGGCGGCGGCCGCCAGACAGCCGCGCCGCTGCTGCCGCCACCGTGCCCGGCCAGCTCCGAGTCGATGTCAGCCTGCAGACGCAGCAGCGCCTCGGCGGTGGTGAGGCCGCCGCCCGCCGCCGCCGCCGCAGGCATCCTGCGTGCCGCCGTTCAGTTGTTGATGAACAGCCACCTTCCGATCCAGGCGCAGTACGCGATGAGGGCAGCAGCACAGGTTGGCAGCGTCGGCGGAGCTCGGTTACTGAAGGTACTGTCTCCTCTTCTTCTCACGCATTTCCAGCGCCTCTTTTCGGCACATTCTGTTAACGAAGCTGAGCCGAATGAACGTGCGCAGCCGGACAAACCTGCGCACTATCCGAACGTCCGGAGAGTCTGGCTCCTCGTTCAGAGTCTCCACCAGCGACTCGACAAGTCTCGGGCTGCGAGAGAGGCGGTCCGGTTCCAGGTGTTGTCGTGTACAGAAGGCTGCCACCATTTCCTTGAATTTCCCCAGCTACTTGGTGGAGGGGACACTGAGTCCACCCTGGCTCCGCAGCCGGGTCCACATTGTCTCGGCTGACGCTGTCTCGGTGGAGAACGCCGAGGGAACTCCCAGACTGGGATCGAGTTTGCGGCACTTGGCTGACACGTAGCCAGCCGCGTGAGCCATGTCATACTGCTCAGCCGACACACCGTTCTGCGGGTCCATCGGCGAGGCAGCAGAGAGGGACGTGGTCGGACGGCTCTGACTGGCTTCTTCTAGAAGTGCGTGACCTGGCTTCTTGGAGGTCGGAATCGACCTGCTGGTCCTTGGTGGGATGCTCCTCGAGGAAGTCGGCAAGGAGGGCGTGGTCCATGGCACCGACGTCTTCTGGCACTGATAGCCGTGCTTCCGCCGACAATGTCTGCGTCAGAGGGTTCACACCCAGCCCATGCTCAACCTCAAGACTGCAAAGTCTGAAAATAAATACATGGTGAGCACACTGAAAGTATGATGACAGATGAACTAACAAAATGTTTTTTTTAATATTTGTAACCCTGATGATCATTACAAATATCAAATATCTGTAACAATCACCAGTAGGGTCCAATATCAAATCAATATATGTGCGTTGAAGCATAATGGAGTGTTAATCATCAAAACCATGAATTTTCTTGGCCTTTGGATGCCTAACTTACTGCAATTTACACTACCAAAATGTAAAATAATCATCTTCCAGAAAAGCATGGATGCTGAAATGACATACAAGGAGATTACATGATAAAGATTCTGAAACTTTTGATATTAATGTTCAATTGCAAATGTTGGTGTAAGTATTATCCAGACTGCAAAGTTTGGCAAGGAGCTGATGCAGCGCACCAGCCAATAGCGAAAATCTGCACCATGCAGACCAGAAATCAGTACCAGTCCGCACCAGACCAGCCAGAGATCCATACCAACCTATCAAAACCAGTAAACACCCTTATTGGGTTGGAAACCGAGCAGACTGTTCTTTAATGGGAAAGAGCACTTAATGCTTTGTTTTTAGTTAAGTAGGGACCCTGCACCAGCAGCAGGTGGTCACATGACCATGACCTGCTGACGTCACATGACCGGGCTGATCAGCCAGGGCCAGCCGAGCCAGAGTGCAAGCTTGGAAGGTCGTGGCTGCAAGTTGCACAATCAATCACCATCATACAGGGTCCTAGGATTGCGTTGGAGCAGGGGTGCTGAGTGGAAAATTCTGGCCAAAAATATGCATAAAGAGAGGAAATTGAACCAATAAACATATTACTCACTTTTATCAATACCCAATTGCCCGCTCACCAGAATTGGTTATTACCTTCTTTACTTCTTCACTATTACCTTCTCACATTAACTTTCTTACCTGTCCTTCCCTCCACAGGCTGTCCCTATGATTGCATCCATAAATCAGTATCAGGGATCCAATTATCTAATACATTGTAAAATAATGAATGGAAAATTTGCAGTAAAATTTGGTAAGAAGAGTGTAGAAATAGTATCCATAGGGTGTCGTTTTCCACCCAAATTTCCCAATGTTAGAACACTGCCACCATAAGGAAGACAAGGTTGCCGGTTGGTGCGTTGCTCCTAAACACAACAACACATAATTTCAGAATTTGCATACAATATTTGTATGACATGAACATTTTTGTCTGTAAATTTTTAGCCACATCAATCAAGCAGTTGCGGAGACATAAGCCTCTGAAAACCATGGCTATGTGGATTGTGGGGCTGCTCATACATATATTTCACCAGCCAGGATGGAACCGCACAGACAAGATCTGGTTGAAAATGCAATACTTGCCAGCCTGGAGTATTATTAATGGTGTCGCCACTGTCTAAAAATTAGTAGGGACAAATCCAAATTCTTGTTTGTACTTAAACATGGGATCAGATTAGGGATGGCTCAAAATTACTAGGGTCAATGTCCTCAGTTTCCCCAGTCACAGTGGTGACGCCCATGAGTATTATTATACACTAACTCTACGTAAAAATGTTAACGTTATGATTATTAGCATTGTATGTAAGGAATATGTTAATAAAATAGTGCACTGATTTTGCCAGCAAACCACAACAATAAAAAATTCTCCCTTTGCTCGATTTACCACAAAATATTTCGGCTGTTACGCCGTATTAAAACTAACTGATGGCAGCTGCAGTAGCGTACCCAGGATTCGCTCCAGGAGGGGCAATTTTTCTCAGGGGGGAATAAAGTACCCCCACCAAAAAAACTCACCGGATTTGGCCCACTATATTTTTAAAAGGGCATATTTTCACCATTTTTCTCTTTAAAAAAATCAAAAATAATGCATTTTTTTCGATCAAAGGGGGCACGTACAGCCCTTCAGGGGGGGGGGCAATTGCCCCGTTTGCTCACCCCCCCCCCCCTCCTTGTGTACGCCTATCGGGAGCTGTAAATTCCATTAATTAGAAAACCATGATTACTCACTTAACTTCGTCAAAATCGTATTACTCTAACAAGCAAAAAAAAGAAAAGTTTCCAGCACGGTACCAGACACCGGTCAGCGGGTCATTTTAATTTGCGTCAAGGCCGTCGTTACATCTGTCTTTAGCGCACACGAATTGTATGATCTGGCAAAGTTAGTTGCTATTTTTGAGTCCAGTCCACTATTTCAGATTTCATACGAAAAGTTCTTAATGCTTCTTATAAATATAAAACTAAGAATTGTGTCATCAAAATATTTTTATATTTCTAAACGTCTAATATAAGTGCGACCAATTGTTGCATGAATAAAATGATTAAATGTCATGGAAAAACATAGTATATTTTGGTATACCAGTAAAACGCCTTTTTGGGCGATGACCGAGCGAGCGCATTCTTGTAAAGCTAAAACAGGTTTGAAATATGAAACGGTAAGGGAGCACACGTGGTAGTAACACAGTCATTTCAGTCCTCCAGAAAAATTACCAGGCCTCATTGCATGCCAACATAAAAATTAAGTTGTATTAAATTGTTAATGATCTCCTTTCTCAAATCCGCCAAAAGGGAGTACGTCCTGAGCGCTGCATGCTTCAGCGTATAAATTAATGTTTAGAATAATACAGCCATTTTTTATTTTAAAAAAATTGCAAGTTTTTTTGTTCATTTCGACGTTCGCGTGTGCCAACTGCCACGCACTGTGTACCTCCTCTATCAGAACGCACCATACCAAAAACAAAATTAATTTGATGGACCTATCCAATGGTGAAAATCCAATCTCAATCGGAGCAGTGGTTGCAAAGTAATTAGCTTCCGAAAAGCGTATGTATGGCCGGATCGGGCCGGGTCAAATGTAAATTTGTCTAGTAAGTTGACGAGAAACCTCACGGTAAAAACTTGGTCCAACTTGTTGTTATAGGGCCTTGGCCGTGACGCGTGGAGGTTAGTTAGCTTAGCTTCTAAGGCTGATCGGCTGGTAATTCTGCACTGATTGTGAGAGGCCAGTTATGACGTAGGTATTGATGATGACGTCATATTTTAGTTGCAGCTGCAGGTCTATGGCTATTTGCATTTGTTACGAGCGAGCGCGAAGCGCTCGCTCGTCTTTCCGTGGTGTATGGGGAAAACAATATGATTACCAGTAAGGCGCCGTAGTTGGCGATGAACGAGCGAGCGCGAAGGAAATGTATGGGCAATTTCAACTCGATCGGGCAAGTAGTTTCTGAGATACAAAAAAAAAGTGCGTACGTGCGCACGTGCAGAGGCACCCACCTTTGACTTGTGTGAAAGAAGGGGCTGAGAGGTCCCTAACCACACACCAAATTTCAACACAATCGGCTCACCCGTTGCAGATATATAGAATAGGGGCGTGCACGTGCGCACGTGCAAAGCCACCCCACCCCTGACTTGTGGAAAGGCGGCGGCTGAAAGGTCCCTGACCACACACCTAATTTGAACACAAGCAGCTCAGCCGTTCCTCAGATACAGAATAGGGGTGTGCACGTGCGCACGTGCAGAGCCACCCACCCCCGACTTGTGGGAAACTGGCGGATGAGAGGTCTTACAAACGCTGTTGGGTGATAGTTATCCAGAATTGATTGGTCTCCTATTTTATTTCCTTTACCAAACACGATGATGTAATCCAATATTACAGTTTTTTTTGCCTAGCGCAATTTTGGCTTTCTGCGCTGGTTTTTCCCCATTGCGATAGACGCTGGTTTTTTTATTAGTTAGGAGTTTTCTCCCAGCAAATACACCCCACAACCAGGTCTCGCCGGGGCGCCGGAGCCAGGGGACTGGCAACAGCCTGCCGTTGCCGCAATGATGGCGCCTCGGCTCCATCAACACTGACATCTTTCACAAGTGTATGTTCAAATGTGTGTATGTCTGTGTGTGTATGAAATACAATGTGTATGTATGTGTCTCGTGTTTTATTTAATTTTGACCTTGAACGAAATACTTAACGTAAGATAGATATTATATTTTCCTTGAACAATAAACTAACGTAAAATAGACGCCATACTCCCTAGCTTGCTCCGGGTTCACATAAACCGGTTAACGTAATTTCTTTTCCTGGCAAATTGCCAGATGTAATTTTCCCCCACCCGGGAAATGTCTATAGGCCGGCCCGGCAAAAAAACTAACCACACACCAAATTTGAACACAATCGGCTCAGCCGTTCCTGAGATATAAAACAGGGGTGTGCACGTGCGTACGTGCAGAGTCACCCCACCCCTGATATGTAGGAAAGTGGCGGCTGAGGGGTCTCTAACCACACACGAAATTTGCACATAATCTGCCCAGCCGTTGCGGAGTTATTGCAATAAAATACTTTTCAACACCCCTCACGCGTCACGCGCCACGCGCAGTGGCAGTCACCCACATGAGTCGGCACTGGTCTCAAACAGGATAGGTTAGATGGGGCTGCTCAGCAAAAAAGTCCGCTAGTCAATCGGACGTGCGGTTGCAGAGATATGAGCTTCTCAAAAGCGTCGCCACGGGCCGGGTCGGGCCGGGCCGCTCATAATCAGATTTTTCCCATACACCACGGAAAGACGAGCGAGCGCTTCATATACCAGTAAGGCGCCGTAGTCGGCGATGAACGAGCGAGCGCGAAATAAATGTATGGTGAATTTCAAGCCGATCGGGCAAGTAGTTCATGAGATACAAAAAAGGTGCGCACGTGCGCACGTGCAGAGGCACCCCACCCATGACTTGTGGGTATGCGGCGGCGGAGGGGTCCCTAATCATACACAAAATTTGAACACAATCGGCTCAGCCGTTCCTGAGATATAGAATAGGGGTGTGTACGTGCGCACGTGCAGAGGCACCCCATACCTGACTTGTGGGAAACTGGCGATTGAGAGGTCCCTAAACACACACCAAATTTGAACACAATCGGCTCAGCCATTCCTGAGATATAGAATAGGGGTGAGCACGTGCGCACGTGCAGAAGCACTCCACCCCTGACTTGTGGAATGGCAACGGCTGAGAGGTCCCTAACCACACACCAAATTAGAACGCAATCGGTACAGCCGTTCCTGAGATATAAAATAGTGGTGTACACGTGCGCACGTGCAGATGCAACCCACCCCTGACTTGTGGAAAATTGGCGACTGAGGGGTCCCTAACCACCAGACTTGTCAATGATTCAATGTGAATCGACTACTTTTGATTGAATCATTCTTATTTCAAATGAATGACTCATGAATCGATTCACCTCATGCGCAAACCTGTTGTGAGTCACTGATTGAATCATTCATACAGAGAAAATAGGCTGATTGAATCATTCATTGCTCAAAGAATCATTCTTCTTTGGTCGAACAGCATAAACTGTCCAACAAATATGTTAGCGGCCCAGCATTTATCTGTGCCCTGTGGACTTAATGGCCAATTATATGAGCTCTGTGTCCTGAGCTGTAGCCTGTAATTCATATATTCATGAAGAACGCGAGGCTTTGTGTCCAACTCCAGTGGGCACAAAGCCACTGTTCAATCAGCCCTAACTAGGTACATACCTTGGTACTGGTAGGGTTAGGGGTAGGCACCTAAATACTTATAAAAGGTAACTAACTCATACTTTGATTCATAAACCACACAGTAAACGCACACATTTTTCACACGTAAAATTATCAAAAGGTACTCACCTTTTCCTAATTTCTAGGCTATACCATATCAAAAACTAAATCATAAACAAACATTTGCATGACCTCCGGATGTCCCAAATATCATTGTCACATCGGCGCCGCTTTATTCCACATGCTTTATAAAAATAATACCTAATGCAAAATCAAAAATGTTCTATTCGCTTAAAAAGGCGAAACGTAAAGTCATTAATTATTTTGGAACTTGGAATTTGCAATTATAATACATATTATAAATATCATTTTATAATCAAAATAAACAACACGCGTGTCAAATTGGTTCACATTCACATTCACATTCGGAAACACATACGCGGACTATTTGGATTAGCTTCAAAATTGGAACACACACAGACCTAGTGATCATTCTGGTAAAATCTTAGTCGCACATTCAAAATCAAAGGAGTTAGAGCAGGTCAGATAGGTTTAAGGTCAAACAGCGGACTATTCCGATGTGCATGGAAATTAGCACACTGGTAGAACATAACCTCCTCATCACGCTCATGAAATCTTAGAGTCGCAAATTCAAAATCAAAGGATTTAGAGCAGGTCATATGTTTAAGGTCAAACAGCAGACTATTCTGGTTTGCATGAAAAATGGCACACAGGTAGAGCATAGCCTCCTTATCACGCTCATAACATCTTAGAGTCGCACATTCAAAATCAAAGGAGTTAGACAAAGGAGTCGACACTTTTCTTTAATGTTGAGTGATTGAATCAAGATTGAATCATTCATTATGTTAATGTTGAGTGATTGAATCATGATTGAATCATTCATCATGGTAATGTTGAGTGATTGAATCATGATTGAATCATTCATTACGGTAATGTATAGTGATTGAATCATGATTGAATCATTCATTATGGTCCGTGAATCACTGTGAATCGATTCATGACAAATATGAATCATTGACAATCTGCTAACCACACACCAAATGTGCACACAGTCGGCTCAGCCGTTGCCGAGTTTTTGCGTGAAAACACTTTTCAACACCCTTCACGCGGCACGCGCCACGCGCAGTGGTAGTCACCCACATGAGTCGGCACTGGTCTCAAACAGGGTAGATTGGACGGGGCTGCTCAGCAAAGAAGTCAGCTTGTCAATCGGACGTGTGGTTGCAGAGATATGAGCTTCTCAAAAGCGTCGCCACGGGTCGGGCCGGGCCGGGCTGGGCGGGGCCGTGCCGGGCCGCTCATATTCAGATTTGTCCCATATACCACGTAAAGACGAGCGAGCGCGAAGCGCTCGCTCGTAATTATAATTATATAATCAAACATAGCATGAACTCATCTCCTTAGCCAAAAGGCTCATTTATTGCGAATTTTCCTTGATTTCACAAACGGCTCCTCTCAGCTGTTGCAGCTCTGTGTGAGTGTGTAGGGAACACATTTGCGCTCCAAACATTGGTAGTTTCGTCTGGCCGACTTCGGAGGGGAAACTATTGCGAATTGTTGTACTGACATGCTGCAGCTGGGAACGCAGGACAGCTGGCAGCTGGGGAGATTGCAACGTGGAAAGTGCGCCGAACCATCCGGCAGTTGCGCCTCTGGATTTGATTTCACTGGGTGAAACCGGGTCCCGCTTCTCGATCGACTAGCGTAGTGGGCTTTGCACAGATTATGACCTTCATAGTTCACACTGCACACTTTTGCTTAAAGGGAAATATTCACCTTTTCCTACAAAAATGGAGTTATTACTTGAAATCGACAGACGAGACCAAAATATATTGTAAATTGATCACATTTTGCATATAAACATTCCTACAGAAAGTTATTTCAAGTTAAGGATGATAAGCGTTCCACACTTATAACGGTCGGTACTCAGCAAGTACTTAGTAACAAATTCACTGTCCGAGCTAAAATTGGCCTGCCTACGCATTGCTATTAATCATGAAGGTAGGTAACATGTTTCCAGCACTCTATTTTTTGCGAATATGTACCAAACTTTTATGAACAATCAACATGCATTTGAAGAAGAAAAAAAAACGTTGAAATCTGGAGTTTAGTTTGCCACCCGGAGCGGGTGGCGACCTATTTAGTGTTCTCGACTCATTAAAAAATGAATGTTTTCTCCATGAATTTTGAACATACAGGTATTGAATACATTACAATGCACACATTAAACATTTTTCTGTACCGTTTTTCCATAACCAATCAATAAACATTAAACAAACGTGATGCATTCGGCGGATAAACTTAGCCACCAACGACGACGTATTTAATGTATGCGATTTGTTGAGTGGTAATGCAACGAGAGTTATTCAACATTGAACAGATTGAAAGAAAAGCGTCAGATATGTCGCGCTTCCAATAGTGAAGGGAAAAAACACCGATCATGAACTCCGAAAGAAGTATATGTATTTGTTTTTTCCCCAACAAATAATTTTCGAAATATAAAAAGTTGTGATTTCATTTTTAAATTGAGACTCGATCAATTTAATACCATACATGTTGCATAAGATAATGCAGAAAAATGGATCAAAAGGTGAATATTTATCTTTAAAGCTTCCCCAGGAAAACCTCCACAACCCTCCTAACGGTCGTGCCTTAGTGGAGAACAAATCACACCGACAGGATTCCAACCCTTGATATTATATTCGAATACTATGGCTTGCTTGTTCTCCTCGTCACTTTTGTTGTTCAATATTTTATTACGTTTAAATGTTTATTTGGTACTAATTTGCAGAGAAGACAATTCTTTGACTTTAGCGGATTGCTGATTATTATTAACGAGGCAATGGAGACATGACAATAAAACCATTACTGATTGAAAGCAAAGCACACGCACCAGGAGGACAGAATCGTCCCATCACACTCCCGAGGTCATGTGTTTCTAAGAATCCACTGATAGCTCGCCTCGCATTTCGACTACCCTCGGTCAAGCAAGCTAGTGGCTCTCAAACTTTACGACACCTCCGCCGTGGGGTCATGGGGTACTACCACGACAGTGTACAGATACGTTCAACAGAGACTTTGCATAGGTCACGATCCAAAAGGTTCAATTTATCGCTCTTTGAAGCTTGGAAGCAATCGAGATGTGTTTTAGTCATTTCATCTAAAAGTTCAACCGATAATGTTGACATTCAAGAGATCCTTTCAGCAAGTGTCTATTTTGTCTTCAATATTTTCATTAACAAGTTATTTTAGGGGGTTATTTTCTTATACACGTGTGCTGCAATGTTTTAAAGTATATACATGTATACAAGTTACAGCATATTTTGCTAACGAGAAGAAATTGCTTTATTGGGCTTCAATGGGGTACCTGCAACTAGGCAAAAACATTGCTGAATATATGTGTTACACTTGATCAAGGATAAACACAACTGCAATACACACAACTGCATCGTAAAATAGCTAAGGACATAGCCCTGAGTCCAATGTGTAAATGCCACAACAAACACATCACTCACAAGTCACAACTTACAAACAGTATTAGCCACATAGACGTTGCCCAGCATCATTGCATGGTTACGCGATCAGCGATGCTAATGACCATCACATTGCATGGTTACGCGATCAGCGATTCTTATGACCATTACATTGCATGGTTACGCGATCAGCGATGCTTATGACCAGCATCATTGCATGGTTACGCGATCAGCGATGCTAATGACCATCACATTGCATGGTTACGCGATCAGCGATGCTTATGGCCAGCATCATTGCATGGTTACGCGATCAGCGATGCTTATGGCCATCATCATTGCATGATTGCGCGATCAGCGATGCTTATGGCCAGCATCATTGCATGGTTACGCGATCAGCGATGCTTATGGCCAGCATCATTGCATGATTACGCGATCAGTGATGCTTATGACCATCAGTGCAGCTTATGACCGCACACTGCACGTGACCATTTGGGGCTTTCCGCCAACGCACCCGATCATGGATCATATTCCAGATAGGACCGCGGGATCGACGGCCCTGTCGGCACCGCATCGACGCCAATATACCGGGCCAACGGACCCCCTCCCCTTCCCCCTCCCCCCCCCCCCCCCGCCTGCCTGTCCTGAGTCAGTCAGTGTGGTTGACTTTGGCCGCCGATCGCGCCGTTGTTTGACCAGTTTGGCTGGAGCGCTGTGCACCCAGCCTCCTCAGGCCGTCAGGCACACCAGTCCTGGACTCCACTCCCGCCAACTCCAGAACGCAGACAAAAGGCGCCATCTGAGCCAATCATTTATGAGGTATAGATCGGATGCTCTGTTCTTTTTTTTTGTACAAATATTGTAAAACCCTTGTTTTATGTTTAACACGCGCATTGAAGGGGGAGGGGGGTGAAATCCGCCCACCCCTCCTGTGTTTTTGTTTGTGAATATCGCCTGAGTTTACCGGTCGATATGCATCATTTTTGGTGTACCTGCTACACAAATAAACAGCGCGTCGTCTAAAGAAAGAAAGAAGAAAAATCGTCCGAAAACTTTTTGAAGCCATTAAAGTAAAAAAAAAAAAATGTCTCCAAAATGACTGCAATGAAATGTTGATATGTAAATGACCTGAGGTCAAATGCAACTTCTATCATCTCTATTGCATCATTAGACTTTCCAGCAAATCATTTAAGCCCATTTTGGGGGTATATACATCCAATCACCGCGTTCCATAACAATATCAAGCCAAGGAGCGCATAACAAGCAAAATTTAGCATATTTGACCTCATTTGTCCTTGAAGATCCAGAGACCTTGAAGACCTTGACCTTAAAGACCTTGACCTTGAAGAGCCTTGACCTTGAAAAGACCTTGAATAACCATTTTAAGACTTCCCTAATCTATGGCATACTGCGTTTGTCTACTCATCGCCTGGAAGTCACAGCGGTGGGAAGGCACGTGAGTTGGGGCCGCCGCCCGGGCGCCGATACGCGTTTGTGGCACTTTGGTATCACCTGCGTTATGTCAACAGGCTACGTTGTTTGCGGCGATTTCGTGTTTTGACTGAACGGCTGCAACTGTATGATTGTGTTGACGTTAGTATTAATATTCATTCAAAATGTGTCTGCCTGCTGATAATTAAGGTGACACTTTCAGCAAACGTGAAACACAAATTATGTTGTCACATTGTTTCACCTACTGCTAGCCACAGTAATTAGGCTTCGTTAGGATAACAAATAATGTAGGGTAGCTATAACACCTGTACACCTTTTAAGTACCTTGTTTGTTTAACTCCAACATCTCGACACCTGCTTCACAATGCGATACATCAAGCCCAGGTCCTTGCTCATACTCATAAACACGCATTAAATAAGTCATGTCACATTTTGACTTATCAACACGCTATGCATGACTGGCTCGAAAGTGACCGAAGACTCCACAGGTCTTCAATCTTCAGAAGCCCAATTTGGCTTGATTTTTTTGTGTGAAGATTATCATCATCATCATCATCACGTTTATTTTGCATCACAAATAGCGACAAATTCCAAGAGCAGTGGCCAGTGCGCACACACATCATTGCACAAAAACAGAGCATCATGATATTGTACAGTACAACATCAATATCCCAAGAGACCACATCAAGGCTAAAAGGTCGGCATCACCATAGATTACCTAATACCATGGCATCACCATAAGGCGCAACAGATGACGGGCAGTTTCATCTGTGCACGATGCAAAAAAACGGAGTGAGTCAACGACTCCTTCAGGCTCATACGTCATGATTTCACCGAGGTGCAGTTTAAGTGATGTAGGCCGCAGCATTCTAGTCCAAAGCATAATTATGCTCCATCGCATATGTGCGATATCAAGACATTGTGAAGGCACATTTTCCTCGCACTTTCGAGGACATATTTTGTGGATTCCTTGGCATATGAATTTCTTAGGAATGGCTTTTGATCAGCGCACGAGAACTCACAAACAAACCAACACATTAGCTGTTTTCACGATGGATTATTGCACTGAAAAGATTTTGAAAAGTTTCTGAGAAGTTTCACTTTTTAAAGCTTAAGTTTTGGTATAGAAGTCTTATAAAAGTCTTAAAACGAGCCGTTTTAAGACCTTTATAAAACTTCTATACTTAAGACTTTTATACTAATGCTTTTATACCAAAACTTTTAAAAACTTTTCAGAAACTTTTCAGAATCTTTTCAGCGCAATAATCCTTCATGAAAACGGCTATTTTTGCAACCTTCCGGCGTCCTTCAAATGACGCATATGAATAATTATAGGTAAGTTAATTGTATATGTTTGACCGCGGCACGTCAAGCAAAATATATATATATATATAAGTAATATATATATTATATGCAATAGATAGATACTGTTCCATTGTTCTATGTATGCATTATGCAATCATTATGGAACGTGTTGCCGGATAAGACAAGAAAAAATCAGACAAATGTTCGTTTTTAATGGTTGCACCCCATGACGCAAGAGGTATTTAATTTAGATTTACGGACAGATTACATATTCACAACCGCGTATCACTCAAATTTCAGCGTTTTTTTTTTTACCTACGGACTATCATAAAATTCAGCGGCGCAAAACTGCACTTTTGCATGATAAATTATTTCAGACATAATTGTTATAGAACTTTAAAAATGAAACTTGTGCATGCATATTTCGAAAACCGCTACAGCTCTGGTAACGTGCTCGTTCACTGTAGGATGGTTTCTATTGGCTTTTTG
>JAXIVJ010017904.1:7500-24826 GCA_036785665.1 Chirona hameri | reverse complement strand
CATGTGTTAATTTACGACAAAAATGATCAGTGTATACCAGGGGGAGGGTGTACTCCGCTCCTTCAACATTGGTAAAAAGTGTGACAACCGCGAGCAGCTTCCAGCATCTGGCCGTGTTTATCAGATCTGCTCATAAGCTATATTTGGCTATCAGCTAGTATTGACTAGTCAGTCTTGAGCAAGCTCGACATTGATTGGTCAGGTTGTGATAACGTGAAGGCGGGGGAGAATTGTTGTTTACATTTCAACGGGTACGCTATATTGTTTCGCTAGCAATGTACGGGCGTGTGTGCGTGTGCATTTTTAAGCATTTACTTATTTGTATGAAGCATAAAACAATATTTGAAGGTGTTTATGAAAGCAGACATAATAATTGTATCTGTCAACATAGCAGTATTTTCCCAGCATACCTCATGAGCTAAAAATTTACACCAAATCTGTGCGTTCTTTAGCTGAGGATATCTGCGAAAATTGTCGACATAAAGAGGCTGTAGGAGTAGGTTAGCTATATTTTTTTGTATTTTTCACTAGAAAATCCATACCAATGTGACTGATATCGGTATTAATTAGGTTTTGAGACACCATTATGAGTAGTACCAGTGACGGCGGATCGTATTTTCGGATGGTGGGCAAATAAACCCAGAGGGTCCCCTCGGCAAAAAGGGCCCCTCCCACGGTCAAAGGCCCCCCCCCCCAAAAAAAAACGCGAAATGATATCTTCTTGGATTTAGGCCACTATATTGTGCAGGGGCCTCTAAATGATCGCAAAAAAAAACGTCGGGACAGGCCAATGCTGAAGTCTCAGGCCTTCTGAGGGCCCCTCATGGCCTACCGAGGGTCCCCCTCAGTTTCGACTGAGGGCCTTCTGGCGGTCTTAGAAGGCCCATCAGGCTGGCTGGGGGCACATCTGGGCCCTGGGTCATTGTTTCGGTCAAAAGGAAAAATCGAAACAACTTCTTGGAGTATGGATTTTCTAGTCTCTTACAAATGTATGGGGGGAGGCAAAATCATATGTTTCCCTCCCCCTCCCCCCCCCCCCCCCAACTTCTTGAGTGGGCGGGCAGCTGCCTCCTCTATCCCCCCCTTTATCCGCCGCCACTAAGTAGTACCTACTGCTACTGGTCCTGTCCTGTTGGGTTGCTTTGCACTAATGAACACAAATCGCCAAGTGTCTAGTAATTACAAAAAAAAATAAATGATAATAATGTGATTTATGAGTTACAGGACATAGATGCCTTTTTGCGCCGTCGGGGGTGCAGGAACGACTGACATGCCAAACAAAAATGATCAAGATAACGATTCAGATCCTATAATATTTCATAAATTTCCCGAAGATGCACTTATAAGAAAAGTTTAGGGGGCGCATGGGAGCCCCCACCACGCCCCCCCCCCCCCCCCCCCCCCCCCCCCCCCCCCCCCCCCCCCCACCCCCCGAGCCCGGGTCGCGCCCATGTCGCACCCACCAAGCGTGCGTAGGGCGCAACTTTTTGTGTGTGCCCCCCCCCCCCCCAGACTGAAATATTGGATCCGCGCCTGTACTATGTCACGAAAAGGAATAGCAATGCCAAACAAATACAATATATTTGATGAGGTGTACGTCTCCCTAGGCAATTCATTGCGATACATTCACATTTTCCACGCCGGGTAATGGCATCAAAGATACATTTATCATCATTTCGAGCGGCGGTCAGCCGGGGCGACCGTACCTAATCGTTGAACTTTGCGCAGATACAACAGCAAATATTTGCCTGATTGTATTTGTTCTAGCGGTATCCGGCAGAGCGGTTGATTTGTGACATATTACATATTACAAGTTTTGCAATCGACCAGTAAACAAATAAATTAAGCGCGATCTAAGCTTCAGGCACGCGCGCACTAATGTGTACGACAGCCGGCCGGCCGCGTCCCCCGCCTTCTACGTCACAGCGACTCCGGGGTCGCGGCCACTAAATTAGTGTTTGTCACCACTTTTTCCACCGGAGTGTTCTACCTGGTTTATACAGCCTTGGTGTATACCTTTGCATAAGCAGTTAAACGCCTTTTTGGGCGATGACCGAGCGGGCGCGCACTGGTAAAGCTAGAGCAGGTTTGAAATATGAAACGGTAGCACACGTGGTAGTAACACATAGTCCTTTTAGTCCCTTTAGTCCTACATAAAAATTGCCAGGCCTCCATGCATGCCAACATACAAATTAAGTTGTATTAAATTGTACATTATCTCCTTTCTCGATTCCGCCAAAAGAGAGTACGTCCTGAGCGCTACATGCTTCAGCGTATACAAAAAAACGAATGCTTAGATATATCAAGCAATTTTCGATCAATAATGATTTTGTTGTTGTAGGCGAGCTATGGCATATTTGAGCATGATGAATATAAGTATGTGAATAAGTAACCTTCTGCTCATGTTATATCTTAATTAAACTTGAAAACGGTATACAAAATTACATTAATATATTTCGACTTGCGTCATCATCAGAATGTTCATCTCAACACCAAACAAAACAAAACAATTCCCTGGTGCAAATACGTGCGTCAATGCGCGAAGATCCTCACTATACAGTTATATACACGACATCCAATAAACAATCCACACAACACGACACAGTTGTACGGTGCCTACAATGTATGGGTGATGCTCATATACACTGGCAGAAAATCGTCACTATACAGTTGTGTACATAATACATAATACATAATAGTATGTGTGTACTATTTATTATGTATTATGTACACAACTGTATAGTGACGATTTTCTGCCAGTGTATATGAGCATCACCCATACATTGTAGGCACCGTACAACTGTGTCGTGTTGTGTGGATTGTTTATTGGATGTCGTGTATATAACTGTATAGTGAGGATCTTCGCGCATTGACGCACGCATTTGCACCAGGGAATTGTTTTGTTTTGTTTGGTGTTGAGATGAACATTCTGATGATGACACAAGTCGAAATATATTAATGTAATTTTGTATACCGTTTTCAAGTTTAATTAAGATATAACATGAGCAGAAGGTTACTTATTCACATACTAATAATGATTTTGGGTAATTTGGACGTCTGCGGGTGCCACGCGCTGTGGTACAACTTTTATCAGAACGCACTTTAACAGAATGAGAATTGATTTGATGGTCCTATCCCATGGTGAAAACCAGATCTCAATCGGAGCATTGGTTGCATAGTTATTAGCTTCTGAAAAGCGTCTGTATGGCCGGGTCGGGCCGAGCCGGGTCCGGGTCTGGTCGGGTCAAATGTAAATGTGTCTAGTAAGTTGACAAGAGTCCTCACGAGCGTTTCGCTCCCGCTCGGTAATCAGTGCAGTGAAACGGGAGTTATCCCTGAAACCCATCCACGCAAGCATGCAAACAAGCATGCAAGCAAGCATGCAAACAAGCATGCAAGCAAGCATGCAAACAAGCATGCAAACAAGCATGCAAACAAGCATTCAAGCAAGCATTCAAGCAAGCATTTAAGCAAGCATGCAAGCAAGCATGCAAGCAAGCATGCAAGCAAGCATGCAATCAAGCATGCAAGCAAGCATGCAAGCAAGCATGCAAGCAAGCATGCATGCAAGCAAGCATGCAAGCAAGCATGCAAGCAAGCATGCAAGCAAGCATGCAAGCAAGCATGCAAGCAAGCATGCAAGCAAGCATGCAAGCAAGATGAAGACGGATTTCGGCCCATCCGTAAGACTACGTTTGTTTGAACGCTTGGCGTTCTCACTCACTCCGTCTGAACTATACTAGTAAGGCATGCATGGCATGAAGCAGACGGAGCGAGTTGTTGCATTTGTGTCCGGCAAGTGATACGCATTGTTGTTTGCTGCAATAGTAAAGGATTATTTACATGCACCTTTATGTGGCTCTCAGTGAGCAACACAGTACAAATCAGTACATAAGACAGGGTTTAGGACTTTGGACCAGTTTCGCGGCCAAAACCAGCCCAAAGTCAGTGTTTTTGCTTCACTTAAAAACAAAACTATCTATCTGGATCAGTTGTTCATGAGGAATTCGAATCTGGAATCGGAAATAGCATGGCATCTATTTCTTTTAGCCCATGAAGGTATCTCCTTGATCACTTCGCGTCTGCGAGCGGTTGCCTTGTAAAAAAAACACTGTTTTTACAAAGCGCGTTAAATCGGCAGGAAAACGAATAGGATCTGTAGACAGGATGTTCAGGTACAAGTTTTCTAGTTGAGTAGGCCTTGTTTTTTACAAGAGTTTTTTGTTTGTTTGTTCTCTACATGTTGAGGTCAACAACGACACGCGAGCACGACACCGTTGATTTCACCGTCAATATAGCTCCCAGATGATTGACAATAGCACTATTTTGTTCCTAAGGCTTTGCTCAATCAATCCGTCTCCAATTTGTACTATTTATAACCCGGATAAGTGTTGTAGAAGAATGGTTTTATGGGAAATTGTTACTAAATTGGCCTGTTTTATCATTTATGACCTCTTCCTCGAAATTAAAATATAATACTACCAAAAAACGTTATATTAATATTTCGATCACAGATCTTCATCAGAAATTATACATTACCAAAACGACAATAATCAGAATGCAAGTTTCGACTGCATTTTGTTTCCCGCGTTTTTTTTACACATTTTCGCGCGACATTTCTCGCGAACTTTATTCATACGGGCACAACTTTCTAGAGGATACTTCAACTTCGGTCTGCATAAATAGTCGACATCATCTCGCATATATATCACAGCATCACCTATTAACAAACAAACATTCAAGCCCATATCTAACAACATGCATAAATATACAATAAAACGATAAAAAGATTAAAAAAATACAATATTGCCAAACCTAAAAAGATACACGAACAATGCCATTGCAAAAGGGCGGAAGTGTTGAATTTTTACATGATTGGCCACGATGACACATTGGAGTTCAGCTTTGGTTGTTCCTTTCTAATAAAAATAGACTCTGCGATTTTTCGGTCCGGGTGGTCCTTAGCTCTGTAAAGCACTTGAACTTGAATGGGTGTAGGGGTGTGCCCCGCTTCGGGATGAGCTATATAGCAATATATTTTTTTAAAAAATCTTTTTATCGTTTTATTGTATATTTATGCATGTTGTTAGATATGGGCTTGAATGTTTGTTTGTTAATAGGTGATGCTGTGATATATATGCGAGATGATGTCGACTATTTATGCAGACCGAAGTTGAAGTATCCCCTAGAAGGTTGTGCCCGTATGAATAAAGTTCGCGAGAAATGTCGCGCGAAAATGTGTAAAAAAATGCGGGAAACAATATGCAGTCGAAATTTGTATTCTGATTATTGTCGTTTTGTTAATGTATAATTTCTGATGAAGATCTGTGATCGAAATATTAATATAACGTTTTTTGGTACTATTATATTTTCATTTCGAGGAAGAGGTCATAAATGATAAAACTAATTATAATTTGCCTATACAATATGTTCCTCGCACAAGCACTAACCAATATAAAGAACAGTAAATTGGCCTATTTAAATATAGTTTTTACTCTGGTCGGTTCGGCTAAGATCCAACGCAGCGTCTAAATAAAATGTGAGGAACTAATTGAACCCGATATGTGCTGAAAGAAAATTGAATGAACAAGAGAATGAGCATAGCGCGAAATTCGCCTAGCATATGGTTGGGGTGCTACGGATCTTCGAAGTAGGGCGACATTTTTTTACCCTGAAAAATGTGTTTTTTGGCCATTTGTTCGTTTTACGCTAAACTATTCATACTCAGGGTAAATATATTTAATTTTTAATGATGGAACATGAAAGTCCACCTAATTT
This sequence comes from Chirona hameri, assembly GCA_036785665.1. Classification (NCBI taxonomy): domain Eukaryota; kingdom Metazoa; phylum Arthropoda; class Thecostraca; order Balanomorpha; family Balanidae; genus Chirona; species Chirona hameri. The sequence goes on along the minus strand of JAXIVJ010017904.1, from coordinate 19,048 downwards.
CCAACATTTTGACGCCAAAGTTGTCAAGGTTGGTTTAAAACTGACGCGTGTAGAATTTTTGTTTTACACCCGTGTCCGCAAAACCGGTCCAGAGTCCGAAACCCTGTCATAAGTATATTTTGTTTCTGAGTCTTACAAGATCGTTGCGGAGATCGTCAGAAGATCGTTCGGTCGTTGCGTTGCGGTTGCGGAGATGAATTCGAAGTCAACGCACTCGCCTATCCCAGCCGGCATTTATTTTTGTTTCTGATTCTCACAAGATCGTTGCGGAGATGAATTCGAAGTCAACGCACGTGCTTATCCCAGCCGGCATGGGTGTCGCCACCACTACGGACAGCACGGACAGTGTCCGTACAAGTTGGCGAACCTCCAAAAACTTGTACGGACTGTTCGTACAAGTTTGCGGAACTCTTTGAAGGTGCAGAGTTAGAGATATTGATACATAAAATGTTTATATTCGAATTATCTTCAGATGGACTTTTTGTGACGAGTCGTGACGAATTACCTCTATTCATGGAAGTTATTGCTCAACAGAAGAAAAAAAAACATCGTATTGTCCCTTCCCCAACTTAACTTGAACGCACACATGGCCAGTTGGAATGAAAAGTTAACGTTTTTCGTCTGGGGTTCGGAATAGGAGTATGTGCGAAAATGGCAAGAGACATTGACCACTGCGCCCTTGTCATTGACCCTATTTCCATGGGCAGTTTAAACTGGTTTAAAACGGATAGCTTAAAACGGATGAGTTGGTTTCCGGCCATGTAAGTGGGGATATCAAGCCAGCAATCATCGAGTACGAGCTGAGGCGTAACATCTTGGCAGGGTGGCGAGATATGCCCACTTGCATGGCCGGAAACCAACTCATCCGTTTTTAGCCATCCGTTTTAAACCAGTTTAACTGCCCATGGAAATAGGGTCATTGTTAAAACGTTTAGCGAACAAACGGGAGAGCTAGTGACGTGCTAGCTATACGTGTGACTGATACCACAGTGTTTATTTCGTCGAGATGCGTCTCCCCATATGCAGCATGACCAACCTGAGTCACCAAATGACCTTGACCTGAGATCATATTTTGAACTTAACCCGATCCAGTCACCATAAGTATGGTTCGGATCGTCTTGACGAGGTAAACACGACGGCTCTAAATGTATTGCCCTATCTTAAGTATAGGTAAAAGTTATGCACGAACATCTTTTGGGAAAAAAACGCCAACATGACCTTTGGAGCTTAACCCTCGCCCTACGGGGGCCTGACAGGCCCCCCTGAGGTTTTTCTTTAATAACTTTTTACATATACAGCACATCTTGCTGACATTTTTGGTAGCTGAGTTTACAACAATTATACGTAGGCTGTACAAATGTAATTGAAATTGGTTGAGTAATTTGGCCGAAAATCATGTTTTGATGACGTCATGTTGGTAAAAAAATGAGAAATATTTGAAAAAAATCGTAGAAAACAGAGTTTTAAAGCAAATTGCAAACGCAATTTACCAAATATACAAAATGGAATTGTCTTTAAACTGCCAATCTCGGATGTTAAAAATTGTGAGTTTTTGACCCATAAAATGTACAAAAAAGTTGTTTTTGGAAAAATCCCCACAAAATCAAAACTTTCAAAGATATTAGAAAAACCGGAATATATCTGAGAGAATTGAGTATGGAAAATACCCATACCAAATTTCAAAGCAATATATTCATTTTTGACTGATTGATGGCTCTCTAAGTGTAAGAAACTGATGACGTCATTTTTTTAATAACTTTTTTTTACTTGTTTTGACAAGATACGAATAAATAATTACTTTTTAATTTTTGAGCTAAAACTGGTCTAGGAAAATGCCTTTTTATTTACATGTATCAATTTCGAATTTTGAGGTTTTCTGAAGAGCAAAATTGCTGTTCTGGACGTGGTAAATCCGAGGTCATTCACTTGACCTGGAAGATCACCCGTTAACCTGAAACCTAAAAATCGCATACTGTTAGATTCCTCTCATGACAGGCAATATGCTGGTTCTTACCGCATTGCTCTAAGTTGCTCGGTTGGGAAGTTAACAGGGGGCGGGCCTGTCAGGCCCCCTCCGTAGGGCGAAGGTGAAAAAAGCTCCCGTAGGGCGAAGGTGTTTCTGGAACGAAGTCCTAAACTTGGAAAATTTGACCTCTGATGACCTCTGGTGACCTCAATATTGACCTGAGCGAAAATGGCACAATTGTAGGAACAAGGGACCAGGAGGCCATGGCCGGCCCACTTTTCGGCAATTTTGTTTTCTCCTAAAACACTTTGGCCAAATTATTATATGATATTGTGTGCTTCGGGGGAGCAATCTGGCACAGTGGTAAGATATTGCTATCTGTGCCAGGGACCGGGGTTCAAATCCCTCGTCGGGCCTCCGAAAAATTCATCCCGGCCCTCATATCCCTCGGAACGGGGTGAGAGTTCCAGTTAGCGCTTTGGTCGCATGAGGATATGGTGCTTGGTCTTGGTCATTGTGTCAATAATAGAAGTGAGCTCTGTAAAAAGCTAGTAACTTGGTTAAAATAATAATTTATCAAATTAGTAAGTACAAATGTATTGATTATCTCATCATTGCTTACACAACTAGGATAATATTGTCAGTGGCGAAGGGTTCGCTCGCTGGTCCAGTAACGCTGCTTTTAGCACATGCTTACATATGAAGCTTCTCGACACAGCGCTATGTTTTTTGACAACATTGAATGCCAGGATATAACATCTAATATATTCAGCAGGAGAGTCCTTACAACGAGAGTATGCAGTAAGTGGTTTCTCGACATGACCTTCAAAACTGCTATCTCAGCGCTAAAAATACCATTATGAAAATGACTGGCTTCCTTTAACACGCGCCCTGGAGGGCCTCTGATAATCACACGCCCTGGAGGGGAGGGGGGCGGATTTCGCCCCCCCCCTATGATCTCAAAAACCACGCAACGTAGCGACAAGCGAGAAACGACGTTAGATAGCTCGGGACAAGCTCTTTCGAAAGTATTTGGTTAACTTTTTTCTTCAGGTCAATATTGAGGTCGCCAGAGGTCATCAAGGGTCAGACTTTCAAGTTTTCAAGACTTCGGTTCGAACACTCCCAAATATCTCGGGAACTATAATAGTTAGCAGCAAACGGAAAAAAATCAATCGAAAGTCATTGAAAAATGCAATCGACATAGGTGTCCTCAGATTTGAGCTCAGGTCAATAGTTTAGGCTCCAGAGGTCATCGAATGTCAAAAAGGTGATTTTGTTTTCAAAACTGCTTTCCCCAAATAACCTTTTACCCCTAATAAAGATAAAGCAATAATGTTTACGCCATCGCGTGTATCTTGTCAAGGCGCTTCGAATCATATTCATGGTGACCGGGTTAGGTCAACTGATAAATTTGACCTCAGGTCAAGGTCAAATGGTGACCCAAGTTGGTCATGTTGCATATTGGGAGACGTGTCTCGACGAGACAAACATATTGGTACCGTTTTCTCTTCTCTATCTTCATTATGTCGATAGTTATTGATAAAACCGTGTTGGCGGTCACAAAATTGACCTGACCTTAGGTCACCGATATTCGAAATCCGAGATACACAAATTGTTGGTATCTATGACCTTATGAAGTCCTACAAGATTTAAATCGAGCGGCGTGAAACTGTGGCTGTGGTACTACTGCAAACGTTTTGGAGTTGAGGTCATCACATGACCTGGTCTGGTGACTTGACCTGAGATGACCTGAGGCCAAGAATTTTACATAATGCGGGAAGTTCATTTCTAAACAGGTATACAAAAAACGGCGGCGCTGCGCGCCGCCGTTTTTGCGCTATCCTCGAAAAATCGGAGGGGGGGGGGCGGATTTCGCCCCCCCTCCAGGGCGCGTGTTAATCACCGTATTGACACCCCTCCAAAAGATCACGTCCCAAGTCCCCTCCCCCTCTCGAAAGGTTCGATGTCATGGTGTGTCCGTACAAGTTTTGAAACCGTGGCGACGCCACTGCCAGCCGGCATTTATTTTTGCTTATTTACAGATGGTGATAGTTTCTTCAGTTGTGTAAAAATATTCTCATTTAGCCCATACCATGTGTTAATTTACGATAAAATGATCAGTGTATACCTTTGCATAATTAGTGCAGTGAAACGGGAGTTATTCCTGAAACCCATCCACGCAAGCAAGCAAGCATGCATGCATGCATGCATGCAATCAAGATGAAGACGTATTTCGGCCCATCTGTAAGATTACGTTCGTTCGAACGCTTCGCGCTCTCACTCACTCCGTCTGAATAGTATATAGTATCGCCCTGTTTTCTCCAAGACGCAGGACCCCGATCAACACACGAGTTTACATTTATTATTTACACGGAATAAATTGACAGTCCAGCAAGAATGAAAAATAAAACCGTTCGCAGAAATAAGTTGGTAAGTTTTCAGGGCAGTAGGTCGAAACATACTCCGCCTTCCGGAGCGACGGATATTCGTGGTTTAGCCGTAATGGCAGAGGTATACATTACGAACGGCACCGTTCTTTCTGCGCAGTTTGTCGGTGGTGCACCTGAGTACCCGGCCTATCCTGTCCTGTCGTACCCTCGCAGCAGGCTGACATGACCAGATCGCCATCGGCCTCGCAGCAGGCTGACATGACCAGACCGCCATCGGCTCTTCCTATCTGGGCGCGGACAGGGGCTGCCCATCCGCCGAACATTTACTCAGGGATATTCCACCTCTGTCTATTCTACTGAATCAATGTGCACATTATCCCGATATCACATATCTGATTTCCAGTTAGAGGAACTTGTATTTACCAGTTTCTATATCACGGCTTTAGTTAAATGTTGCGAACGAACGGATTTCAAATGAATATGGAATCATGTTCAATGTTCTTTTATAGGCGGAAGTTACTTTTTTTTCTACAATGCATTGGAAACTAATACTTCGCATTAATTGTATTATACGCCAGTTAAGCCAGCCTGTCAATTACTTTCACTTTTCTATTCCCCAAAAGACTTCCATGCTTCTTTTTATGTTATCATTCCCCAAATAAAACTCATTTAGACGGATAAATTTTGAGAACGACGAACATGTGTTATAATCAATGCAATCACACCATTTGGTCGGTATATACCGGGTGCTATTCGGTCTTCTTTCCAACGAGTGTTATAATTTCATGCACTCGTAAACTCGTGCATGCAATCAGAAAATAACACTCATTTCATTCGTGCAATTTTCAAAAATAATAACCTCACTTCATTCGGTTATTATTTTATGCATAGAAATAATGTCTCCACTCCGTTCGGACATTATTTCGAACACCCGTGGGAAGGAAGACCGATACTATCCGCGGTATACCGACCACGCGGTTAAATTAAATATATATTGGTCACTATATACACGACCAGAGCCCTCAACCTTCAATTATATCTAAGCACAGCGCGATATCCTATCCTAGCGCGATAACCAGGTGCATGGTGTTGATATTCGCCATGTCCACTTGGAAATGGTGCTATTAATTCGCATTCCTCAGTCAATTGTGATCATTGAAGGCAGGACAGAGAACAAATAGTCGTTACGACTACCTCATAGCATGGTGACGTCTTGTCAGAATGACATGCTATATTCTACGTAGGATGCTACATTGCTAAGTAGGATAAGCTGTGTTTGCAGTAGAACTAGAATTAGAGGCCCTTGGCTGTTTTCCGCGGACTCGCCAGCCTCTTCAGTGCAGAAGAGATATCACACAGAAAGTTTTTAGCGAGGTCTCATTTCTTTATCATTTGAAATCAAAGAAAGATGTATCAAAAGGTCACTTTATGCTCTCAAAAGGTCAATACAAGTAAATTCAAATAACCCCTGGGAAACTACAGCTTACTAAGAACCTTACACATGATATAGCTGAAGCACAGAAGTAGGCGGCGAATCATCTGAAGAGCTTTACTATTAATGTGTTTCCTGTGTGCTTTGAAGCGCAACTGAAAAGTGAGTTATAAATATATAAGACTTCTTAAATATATAAGATATCACACTGAAGTTGTAATTGTGTCGCAAATTTTCTTAGACGATTGGAAAGGTAGAACAACAATGAAATCAGCATTGAAATGTGACTTGCTATATTCGGCCGGCTATGAGATGGCCTGGATTGATTACGATATGATAAAGCACAACAGGTGGTAACGGGGAAATTTCGCGCCATCATATAGCACCCCAAACCGTTAAAACACCGGCATAACATGTCATATTGCTATGCATTTGGTAAATATATCTTGTGTCTGTGACAGTTCGCAAGTCAAACTGCTCTTAATAAACTACAGCTTAAGTGGACTATTGTCTAAGAAAAACACTTCATTTTCTCAGAACAGATCGAGCCGGTACTTATTACCATTCTCCCACTGCGTCCTCTGTTTAAACATGGTAGTATTTCTTGTCCTCCACAAACCTTGGAGGTGCGTTTATTGCCCAGCATATTGCCGCTTGAAATCGTGCCACGCAGCGCAGCAGCAACATGTCGTGCGACGCCTCCTGATATTACCGCGGACGACGCCAATCGATACTGGTACGGACGGCGCCTCAGATCCTTACCGAGGAGGGCCGGGCGGTGGTCGGGCGGTGGTCGGGCGGTGGTCGGGCGGTGGTCGGATGGTGGTCGGGCGTTGGTCGGGTGGTGGCCAGGCGGTGGCCAGGCGGTGACCTGGTCGGGCAGTAGCCGGGCGGTGGTCGGGCGGTGGTCGGGCGTTGGTCGGATGGTGGTCGGGCGTTGGTCGGGTGGTGGCCAGGCGGTGGTCGGGCGGTGACCTGGTCGGGCAGTAGCCGGGCGGTGGTCGAGCGGTGGTCGGGCGGTGGTCGGGTGGTGGTCGGGCGGTGGTCGGGCGGTGGTCAGGCGGTGGTCGGGCGGTGGTCGGGCGGTGGTCGGGCGGTGGTCGGGTGGCGGTCGGGCGGTGGTCGGATGGTGGTCGGGCGTTGGTCGGGTGGTGGCCAGGCGGTGGCCAGGCGGTGACCTGGTCGGGAAGTAGCCGGGCGGTGGTCGGGCGGTGGTCGGGCGTTGGTCGGGTGGTGGTCGGGCGTTGGTGGGGCGTTGGTCGGATGGTGGTCGGGCGTTGGTCGGGTGGTGGCCAGGTGGTGGTCGGGCGGTGACCTGGTCGGGCAGTAGCCGGGCGGTGGTCGAGCGGTGGTCGGCGGTGGTTCGGGCGGTGGTCGGGCCACTGGCGGATCCAGCCGCCGTTTTTTTTGTGGGGGGGGGGGGCTTTTTGTGGTAAAAAAGTACCCCTATTTTTTTTCTCCGCGGATTTGGGCGAATCACCATATTTTGGTATTCGAACTTAAGAAATTCACTTTCCAAATTCACAACAATTCAGTGTTTTTCAATTTTGGGGTTCAAAAACCCAAAATTTCGGAAATCCGAGATATTCATTGCAACGAAAATGAATTTTCCTTTCTTTTTATGTTTTTTATTTGCAACTTGCTTCAAAACTCTATTTTCTACGATTTGCCTAATATTTATCGTTTTCACACCGAAAATGGCATGACATGATGTCATTAATCCTCGCCCGTGCAGCGTCCAATCAGTGCGTGACCGTGCAAGGGGGGGGGGGGAGGGGGGGGTACGACCCCCCCTTAGCGTTTCGCCCCATCACAATCTCAGTGGAAGCTACAACTGTCACCTGGAAACACCTGTGCATATGCTCCTGAACAACAAACTTTATGCAACTGCACAAGTTACAAGGACCAATACTATCAGGCCAGTTGCGCCTGACATGACCTTGACAAACAGGTCAAAGGTCACGGGTCATGTAGCCTACAACTTAAAATGTTTCTGAATATGTGTAAAATTGTTCACAAGTAGGGTACTGCAAGTTTCATTGCAATCGGTTGATATTTACGCGAGTTATTCCCGAAAAAATGAGGGGGTTGCATCAAACCACCCATGCACTGGCGAGGGTTAAAACGTCATTATCTCCCAAAATACTCCATCAATTGAATTGAGAGTTGGTGAGAAGATTAAAACTCGATGCAGCATAAGATACTGAAAGTTTCACGTTGATATCTATCATAGTTTTCAGGTTATTGAGAAAATCAGGGAGGGGGCAGATACTTCTGATAACTGATAAGGTTTGAGCTAGAAGTACCTATCTCAACCTAGGTACGTATGCACCTACCTATAGTTTTTTATTGCACAATTACCATTCAGTTTCTGGGACCTGGTCCAACAAATAAATTTATTGTTGCTTCAATTTTCTGATGTAAAGTGGGTGGAGCTTGTCATAGGCACTGTATAGCAAAAATGGACACAATTATTGACAACATTTCCACTAAAACCACCCCATTTTCCCCATGGAAAATGACCAGTCTCCAAAAATAATCACACCATCTGATGCACAACTGTTTACTCCATCCACCTCGGTCACAACTCAAACTGTTTACGTAAGTTTTTTGGCTTGTTTCGGGAAATATTTAGACGCCATCACGTGGCGACAAATTACATCAAATATGTTTCTGTTATTTTCTTAGGATATCCTTATAAAATTTTCATGTTTATATTTTGTGAGTAAATAAAACTAATTTTGTAATGTAATTACATTAAATTATTAGGAAAAAAGTATTTTTTTTAAAACAAAATGATTCACCCATGCTGTTACTGCATCAATATTTTTATAGTTATTTTAATTTGAGTTAACAAAATATATTCAGGTGAGCCAAAGGATACAAAATTAATGCACTTATAAAGAAATATTGCATCAATTTTCAAGATAATTATTCAACATCTAGGTGGCTGAAAATGTATTGCCACAATGCACAATGCACAGATCCATGTGCCATTCATCCCATCACTGTTATCCAGTGCTTCATAATTGCCGTTTGTAAATCGGTCATTTTCCCAATACCATTTCTATTGGGTTGGATCAAAATATTGACGCGTCAAAAACATACTATTTGGGCCTAGTGCTAGCAACTGCATTGGGACCTTCGTGAGAATCAACGTGAATTTTGTACACACCGCTGTCACGCGTCCCGAAAATGTACTTCCACAAAAGCAACGCGTCATTTTTGACAACCCTTTGCGCCGAAATAGAGTGTAGATTGGACTTCAAATTGATACCATATGAAGTGTTCTTCCTACATGTAAAACAAATGTTTGTTCGAGCATCAATTCCGACTGGCAGCTTGATGGCCGTTATTTTCTCGTCCAGTTGAGTTTTATAAGTCCAAATGGCTAGATTTTGATTGCTGGAAAGTCCATTGTTACAATAAATTGTTTTTTTTGGGGGGGGGGGGGGAAGAGGGAGGGGGGGGAGGGGAACATGTTGGCCCCTTCCAGGCTGTTGCGGAGGGGGGGAGGGGGGCATGGTCTGGTCCTCCCTGGATCCGCCAGTGGGTCGGGCAGTAGCTGAGCGGTGGTTGGGCGGGTGGTTGGGTGGTGGCCGGGCGGTGGTTGGGCGGTGGTTGGGCGGTGGTTGGGCGGTGGTTGGGCGGTGGTTGGGCGGTGGTTGGGCGGTGGTTGGGTGGTGGCCGGGCGGTGGTTGGGCGGTGGCCGGGCGGTGGTTGGGCGGTGGCCGGGTGGTGGTTGGGCGGTGGTTGTGCGGTGGCCGGACGGTGGTTGGGCGGTGGCCGGGCGGTGGTTGGGCGGTAGTTGGGCGGTGGTAGGGTGGTGGCTGGGCGGTGGTTGGGCGGTGGCCGGGCGGTGGTTGGGTGGTGGTTGGGCGGTCGCCGGACGGTGGCCGGGCGGTGGCCGGACGGTGGTTGGGCGGTGGTAGGGTGGTGATCGGGCGGTGGCCGGGCGGTGGCCGGGCGGTGGTCGGGCGGTGGTTGGGCGGTGACTGGGCGGTGGTTGGGCGGTTGCCGGGCGGTGGTTGGGCGGGCGGTGGCCGGGCGGTGGTTGTGCGGTGGCCGGGCGGTGGTTGGGCGGTGGCCGGGCGGTGGTTGGGCGGTGGCCGAGCGGTGGTTGTGCGGTGGCCGGGCGGTGGTTGGGCGGTGGCCGGGCGGTGGTTGGGCGGTGGCCGGGTGGTGGTTGTGCGGTGGCCGGGCGGTGGTTGGACGGTTGCCGGGCGGTGGTTGGGCGGTGGCCGGGCGGTGGTTGGGCGGTGGTTAGACGGTGGTCGGTGGCAGCGGGGTATCAGCGTCAACAAGCTGACTGCATCCGACAGTCGCTAATGGGACAGAGAGCCTCAGCACGCGCCACGGAAGCCAACGGTTTCCGCTTTCGGACCCAACGCTTTATTGGTCTGATCGGGGCGACACACGGAAGGAGCTGTGACGGCCGAGGAAAGAAAGAGTGGGGAGGGTGTAGAAGGAGCTATATGACGGCCGAGGAAAGAAAGAGTGGGAGATGGTAGAGAAGGAGCTATGACGGCCGAGGAAAGAAAGAGTGGGAGAGGGTAGAGAAGGAGCTGTGACGGCCGAGGAAAGAAAGAGTGGGAGAGGGCGGAGAAGGAGCTATGACGGCCGATGAAAAAAAGAGTGGGAGATGGTAGAGAAGGGGCTATGACGGCCGAGGAAAGAAAGAGTGGGAGAGGGTAGAGAAGGAGCTGTGACGGCCGAGGAAAGAAAGAGTGGGAGAGGGCGGAGAAGGAGCTATAACGGCCGAGGAAAGAAAGAGTGGGAGATGGTAGAGAAGGAGCTATGACGGCCGAGGAAAGAAAGAGTGGGAGAGGGTAGAGAAGGAGCTGTGACGGCCGAGGAAAGAAAGAGTGGGGGAGGGTGTAGAAGGAGCTATATGACGGCCGAGGAAAGAAAGAGTGGGAGATGGTAGAGAAGGAGCTATGACGGCCGAGGAAAGAAAGAGTGGGAGAGGGTAGAGAAGGAGCTGTGACGGCCGAGGAAAGAAAGAGTGGGAGAGGGCGGAGAAGGAGCTATGACGGCCGAGGAAAGAAAGAGTGGGAGATGGTAGAGAAGGAGCTATGACGGCCGAGGAAAGAAAGAGTGGGAGAGGGTAGAGAAGGAGCTGTGACGGCCGAGGAAAGAAAGAGTGGGAGAGGGCGGAGAAGGAGCTATGACGGCCGAGGAAAGAAAGAGTGGGAGATGGTAGAGAAGGAGCTATGACGGCCGAGGAAAGAAAGAGTGGGGGAGGGCGGAGAAGGAGCTATGACGGCCGAGGAAAGAAAGAGTGGGGGAGGGCGGAGAAGGAGCTATGACGGCCAAGGAAAGAAAGAGTGGGGGAGGGCGGAGAAGGAGCTATGACGGCCGAGGAAAGAAAGAGTGGGGAGGGCGGAGAAGGAGCTATGACGGCCGAGGAAAGAAAGAGTGGGAGAGGGTAGAGAAGGAGCTCTGACGGCCGAGGAAAGAAAGAGTGGGGGAGGGCGGAGAAGGAGCTCTGTGACGGCCGAGGAAAGAAAGAGTGGGGGAGGACGGAGAAGGAGTTCTGTGACGGCCGAGGAAAGAAAGAGTGGGGAGGGCGGAGAAGGAGCTCTGTGACGGCTGGGGAGACGGTGCCGTCTGCCGAGTGTGGATGGGCTGTTGGTAGGGTGGCTATAAGGCAGAGATGTATGAACGTCACAGAAAGTGAGTTGGGGGGGGGGGGGGAGTGAAACTTTGATCCCGTCTTGAGAGAAACCCAACCGCCCTATGGAAGATTTCTTGGAG
>JAXIVJ010017903.1:0-24838 GCA_036785665.1 Chirona hameri | reverse complement strand
CCGATTTTAAGCGTTGATATTTGATACCATATGCTCAGGCGATTCCAAACATAAGTCAAAAGCCATCAATAAGGCATAATATTTTTTTTCATGTACTTAAGAAACTATTAAAAATCACACTTTTCAGGAGCACTCACGTATCACGAAGAGGCCGCGACGGAAGAGGAAGCTGTTGTCATAGTGATGTGCAGAAGTCACAATAGTGCGTAAATAAACAAAAATGATTCGAATTTGCCATCTCTTTCTTCAAATAATCACACTGTCCCACTTCTCCTGGGTCCCAGTTCTCCCCCTCTCCCCTACGCTACGACATCCACTTCTCCTGGGTTCCAGTTCTCCCCACTCTCCCCTACGCTACGACATCCACTTCTCCTGGGTCCCAGTTCTCCCCACTCTCCCCTACGCTACGACATCCACTTCTTCTGAGTCCCAGTTCTCCCCACTCTCCCCTACGCTACGACATCCACTTCTCCTGGGTCCCAGTTCTCCCCACTCTCCCCTACGCTACGACATCCACTTCTCCTGGGTCCCAGTTCTCCCCACTCTCCCCTACGCTACGACATCCACTTCTCCTGGGTCCCAGTTCTCCCCACTCTCCCCTACGCTACTGTTCGGGGTTGCCCCCTATTAGCTGATTGTGCTGCCACCTGTTGGCCGTCAGACGGCCGCGGCACGTCGTTGTGACCTTGACCGGTCACGGGTCACTCACGTGACATTGCGTCAGCCGAGTGGGTGCGTTGCGTCAGCTGTTCAGCAGAGACGTGGCAGAGGTCAGCTGTTGTGTGGCGTGTCGTGGGCGGTGGCAGGGAAATACACAGCTCTTGCTACACTGACGGACCTGGCGTGTGGACGTGAGAGGACGAGCTCCGAGGAAGCGGAACAGCTACGACATCCACTTCTCCTGGGTCCCAGTTCTCCCCCTCTCCCCTACGATACGACATCCACTTCTCCTGGGTCCCAGTTCTCCCCCTCTCCCCTACGCTACGACATCCACTTCTCCTGGGTCTCAGTTCTCCCCCTCTCCCCTACGCTACGACATCCACTTCTCCTGGGTCCCAGTTCCCCCCCCCCTCTCCCCTACGCTACGACATCCACTTCTCCTGGGTCCCAGTTCTCCCCTCTCCCCTACGCTACGACATCCACTTCTCCTGGGTCCCAGTTCTCCCCCTCTCCCCTACGCTACGACATCCACTTATCCTGGGTCCCAGTTCTCCCACTCTCCCCTACGCTACGACATCCACTTCTCCTGGGTCCCAGTTCTCCCCCTCTCCCCTACGCTACGACATCCACTTCTCCTGGGTCCCAGTTCTCCCCCTCTCCCCTACGCTACGACATCCACTTCTCCTGGGTCCCAGTTCTCCCCCTCTCCCCTACGCTACGACATCCACTTCTCCTGGGTCCCAGTTCTCCCCCTCTCCCCTACGCTACGACATCCACTTCTCCTGGGTCCCAGTTCTCCCCCTCTCCCCTACGCTACGACATCCACTTCACCTGGGTCCCAGTTCTCCCCACTCTCCCCTACGCTACGACATCCACTTCTCCTGGGTCCCAGTTCTCCCCCTCTCCCCTACGCTACGACATCCACTTCTCCTGGGTCCCAGTTCTCCCCCTCTCCCCTACGCTACGACATCCACTTCTCCTGGGTCCCAGTTCTCCCCCTCTCCCCTACGCTACGACATCCACTTCTCCTGGGTCCCAGTTCTCCCCCTCTCCCCTACGCTACGACATCCACTTCTCCTGGGTCCCAGTTCTCCCCCTCTCCCCTACGCTACGACATCCACTTCACCTGGGTCCCAGTTCTCCCCCTCTCCCCTACGCTACGACATCCACTTCTCCTGGGTCCCAGTTCTCCCCCTCTCCCCTACGCTACGACATCCACTTCTCCTTGGTCCCAGTTCTCCCACTCTCCCCTACGCTACGACATCCACTTCTCCTGGGTCTCAGTTCTCCCCCTCTCCCCTACGCTACGACATCCACTTCTCCTGGGTCCCAGTTCTTCCCCTCTCCCATACGCTACGACATCCACTTCTCCTGGGTCCCAGTTCTCCCCCTCTCCCCTACGCTACGACATCCACTTCTCCTGGGTCCCAGTTCTCCCCCTCTCCCCTACGCTACGACATCCACTTCTCCTGGGTCCCAGTTCTCCCCCTCTCCCCTACGCTACGACATCCACTTCTCCTGGGTCCCAGTTCTCCCCCTCTCCCCTACGCTACGACATCCACTTCTCCTGGGTCCCAGTTCTCCCCACTCTCCCCTACGCTACGACATCCACTTCTCCTGGGTCCCAGTTCTCCCCACTCTCCCCTACGCTACGACATCCACTTCTCCTGAGTCCCAGTTCTCCCCACTCTCCCCTACGCTACGACATCCACTTCTCCTGGGTCCCAGTTCTCCCCACTCTCCCCTACGCTACTGTTCGGGGTTGCCCCCTATTATCTGATTGTGCTGCCACCTGTTGGCCGTCAGACGGCCGCGGCACGTCGTTGTGACCTTGACCGGTCACGGGTCACTCACGTGACATTGCGTCAGCCGGGTGGGTGCGTTGCGTCAGCTGTTCAGCAGAGACGTGGCAGAGGTCAGCTGTTGTGTGGCGTGTCGTGGGCGGTGGCAGGGAAATACACAGCTCTTGCTACACTGACGGACCTGGCGTGTGGACGTGAGAGGACGAGCTCCGAGGTAGCGGAACAGCTACGACATCCACTTCTCCTGGGTCCCAGTTCTCCCCCTCTCCCCTACGATACGACATCCACTTCTCCTGGGTCCAGTTCTCCCCCTCTCCCCTACGCTACGACATCCACTTCTCCTGGGTCTCAGTTCTCCCCCCTCTCCCCTACGCTACGACATCCACTTCTCCTGGGTCCCAGTTCTCCCCCCCCCCTCTCCCCTACGCTACGACATCCACTTCTCCTGGGTCCCAGTTCTCCCCCTCTCCCCTACGCTACGACATCCACTTCTCCTGGGTCCCAGTTCTCCCCCTCTCCCCTACGCTACGACATCCACTTCTCCTGGGTCCCAGTTCTCCCCACTCTCCCCTACGCTACGACATCCACTTCTCCTGGGTCCCAGTTCTCCCCCTCTCCCCCACGCTACGACATCCACTTCTCCTGGGTCCCAGTTCTCCCCTCTCCCCTACGCTACGACATCCACTTCTCCTGGGTCCCAGTTCTCCCCCTCTCCCCTACGCTACGACATCCACTTCTACTGGGTCCCAGTTATCCCCCTCTCCCCTACGCTACGACATCCACTTCTCCTGGGTCCCAGTTCTCCCCCTCTCCCCTACGCCACGACATCCACTTCTCCTGGGTCCCAGTTCTCCCCCTCTCCCCTACGCTACGACATCCACTTCTCCTGGGGCCCAGTTCTCTCCACTCTCCCCTACGCTACGACATCCACTTCTCCTGGGTCCCAGTTCTCCCCCTCTCCCCTACGCTACGACATCCACTTCTCCTGGGTCCCAGTTCTCCCCCTCTCCCCTACGCTACGACATCCACTTCTCCTGGGTCCCAGTTCTCCCCCTCTCCCTACGCTACGACATCCACTTCTCCTGGGTCCCAGTTCTCCCCTCTCCCCTACGCTACGACATCCACTTCTCCTGGGTCCCAGTTCTCCCCCTCTTCCCTACGCTACGACATCCACTTCTCCTGGGTCCCAGTTCTCCCTCTCTCCCCTACGCTACGATATCCACTTCTCCTGGGTCCCAGTTCTCCCACTCTCCCCTACGCTACGACATCCACTTCTCCTGGGTCCTAGTTCTCCCCCTCTTCCCTACGCTACGACATCCACTTCTCCTGAGTCCCAGTTCTCCCCACTCTCCCCTACGCTACGACATCCACTTCTCCTG
The DNA here is from genome assembly GCA_036785665.1 of Chirona hameri. NCBI lineage: Eukaryota > Metazoa > Arthropoda > Thecostraca > Balanomorpha > Balanidae > Chirona > Chirona hameri. The sequence continues at coordinate 20,997 of JAXIVJ010017903.1, read as the reverse complement.
GTTCCAGTTCTCCCTCTCTCCCCTACGCTACGACATCCACTTCTCTTGGGTCCTAGTTCTCCCCCTCTTCCCTACGCTACGGCATCCACTTCTCCTGAGTCCCAGTTCTCCCCACTCTCCCCTACGCTAACGACATCCACTTCTCCTGGGTCTCAGTTCTCCCCCTCTCCCCTACGCTACGACATCCACTTCTCCTGGGTCTCAGTTCTCCCCCTTTCCCCTACGCTACGACATCCACTTCTCCTGGGTCCCAGTTCTGCCCCCCTCCCCTACGCTACGACATCCACTTCTCCTGAGTCCCAGTTCTCCCCACTCTCCCCTACGCTACGACATCCACTTCTCCTGGGTCCTAGTTCTCCCCCTCTCCCCTACGCTACGACATCCACTTCTCCTGGGTCCCAGTTCTCCCTCTCTCCCCTACGCTACGACATACGAATGTATCCAAGCATAGCAAAACGAAGTTATGTGAAGTTATGTATCCACTGGCGGATCTAGCCGTGTTTTTGTTGTTGTTGTTGTTGTGTGTTTTTTTTTCTTGGGGGGGGGGGGGGGGAGGGGGGCAAATCCAGTGGCGCATTTGCAAAAAGTTGCGTTGAGCGGTGAGGGGGGGGGGGGGGGGGGGGGTAGCGGGCCGCCAGCCGTCAGCGAAAAGTTGTTGACCGGGGGAGAGGTAGCAGACCGTCAGCCGTCAGCGAGAATAAATTGTTGAGGGGGGGGGGGGGGGTAGAGAACGTCGTCAATCTGTCAGCAACTGTACGTCCGGCCGTTTTTTTTTGGGGGGGGGGGGGGAGAATCATGGTTCCGGGACCTTTGGGGGGGGGGGGGTCATGTTCCCAAATGCCCCGCCCCTGAATCCACCAGTGTATGTATCCATTCTGACCACTTTTGAAATGTTCTCCCCCCCCCCGTCACAAAAAGCCGTCAGCGAAAAGTTGTTGACCGGGGAGGGGTAGCAGACCGTCAGCCGTCAGCGATAAATTGTTGAGGGGGTGGGGGGGGGGGGGGTAGAGTAAGTCGTCAATCTGTCAGCAACTGTACGTCCGGCCGTTTTTTTTTGGGGGGGAATCATGGTTTCAGGACCTTTGAGGGGGGGGGGGGGGCATGTCCCTAAATGCCCCGCCCCTGAATCCACCAGTGTATGTATCCATTCTGACCACTTTTGAAATGTTCTCCCCCCGCCGCAAAATCATTAGCTTAGTCTCTCCAAACATGAACACCAGTTTAAGAACAATTAGTTATATAATATCTTGCTAATCGCTATGCTGTTCATACAAGTACTTCGTCATATAATTACAATCAGTTGGATCCAATTAGGTTGTTTTTGCACAAACGTCATCGGCATAATGGCTTTCTTTTCTGTCGGATTGTCAGATTGATCGGAGTAGGCAGATTGATCGGAGTAGGCAGATTGATCGGAGTAGGCAGATTGATCGGAGTAGGCAGATTGATCGAGTAGGCAGATTGATCGGGGAGTAGGCAGATTGATCGGAGTAGGCAGATTGATCGGAGTAGGCAGATTAATCGGAGTAGGCAGATTGATCGGAGTAGGCAGATTGATCGGAGTAGGCAGATTGATCGAGTAGGCAGATTGATCGGAGTAGGCAGATTGTCGGAAAGCACCAGCGGCGAGTGATTCAGCCAATGTCCAATAGATGGCAGGACCTGTACCTCCCGCAAGGCGCCGCCAGAGTTCGGACGATTAATCAGAGAGATGCCGCACTGACTTTCGGGACGACTTGACACTCCTCTCCGACAATCTCGTGCTTCCAGATTGCTCATCCATGGACACCAGAAAGGCGAGAGACGCGTAAATCAGTTCATGTGATTCGCGATTAAATAATGTTGCTGAAGATATTGTAAAGCAGAGATGAAACATTGACACATTCCACTCTGCAAACCGTTCTTAGTGGCGGCATATATGAAATAAAAAAGGTTTATTTCTGTAATTACATAAATATATAAACTAATAAATTGATCATGTGTTCATGAAACTCCCACGTTGGTCAGTCCTGAAAAAGATCAATCGCGTTGCCACTCGACTATATACACCACTATAGTGGAGAGGTCTGAGCCGACATTGCTGGCTTTCAGCGGCTGAAAGGCAATTCGTCCAGCCGGGCAGCAGCTGCATCACTCGCCACGTCAAATAAGCCGGACATTTCAGCCGAGCACGTCCGCGCAAACTAAATGGCAGCCTGATTCAGAGTACGGCGCGGCGCTGCTCTGTTCGAACAGACGCGGCCGCTCCCGCCGGCTGCCTGTTCGGACAGACGCGGCCGCTCCCCCGCCGGCTGCCTGTTCGGACAGACGCGGCCGCTCCCGCCGGCTACTCTGTTCGGACAGACGCGGCCGCTCCCGCCGGCTGCCTGTTCGGACAGACGCGGCCGCTCCCCGCCGGCTGCTAGTTCGGACAGACGCGGCCGCTCCCGCCGGCTGCCTGTTCGCACAGACGCGGCCGCTCCCGCCGGCTGCCTGTTCGGACAGACGCGGCCGCTCCCGCCGGCTGCCTGTTCGGACAGACGCGACCGCTCCCCCGCCGGCTGCCTGTTCGGACAGACGCGGCCGCTCCCGCCGGCTGCCTGTTCGGACAGACGCGGCCGCTCCCCCGCCGGCTGCCTGTTCGGACAGACGCGGCCGCTCCCGCCGGCTGCCTGTTCGCACAGACGCGGCCGCTCCCGCCGGCTGCCTGTTCGGACAGACGCGGCCGCTCCCGCCGGCTGCCTGTTCGGACAGACGCGGCCGCTCCCGCCGGCTGCCTGTTCGGACAGACGCGGCCGCTCCCGCCGGCTGCCTGTTCGCACAGACGCGGCCGCTCCCGCCGGCTGCCTGTTCGGACAGACGCGGCCGCTCCCGCCGGCTGCCTGTTCGGACAGACGCGGCCGCTCCCGCCGGCTGCCTGTTCGGACAGACGCGGCCGCTCCCCCGCCGGCTGCCTGTCCGGACAGACGCGGCCGCTCCCGCCGGCTGCCTGTTCGGAGCCCGAGTGTCGGTGACGGGTCGTCTCAGCCCGTCAACACCGGCTGCGACGCCCAGCGACCTCCGACCGAGATCGGGTCACGTCCCGGCCGCCGCCAGCCGCAGACCTACAGACCCCTCACCTCCCCCAGCCGAGCGGCGCCCAGACGGACATACCCGGAGACCGGCCCGGCCGCCTCTCTCGGTCGTTGTTTACCGTAACGGCCCGATCAAACGCTCAGCGTGCATCATTAATTAATACCCGCTTTATCTGGAAACACTTGGGCGGGATGAGAACGACTGCTGATTAGAATACAATGCCGGCGCCGCGCGGCTGCGAAGCCCGGCAGCGGCGCGGTACCAGAGCCGCTTATCGCCTCAAATGCGCTGCGCCCGCCGTCAACAAAGGTGCCATAAATTCCGGCCGCGAGCAATCTCGTGCATTAGGCGGGAAGGTGGGCGGCCGCTGGGCGGAGACGACGACGCTCTCGGCATCCGCTCGTGGACAGGACACAGTCAATGTCCGGCCTGTTTGTGGCTGCAGCCCAGAGTTCTCCGAGGCAGCTGGAGTCGGCAGACCCGGTCACCTCCAGTTATTGAATGCCGACTGCTGACTTATGGGCGAAATACGAAGCCGGTGGCGTAGGAATTGGTAACATAGGTCAGACAAGAAAACACAAATATGTTTTTCTCTTACTAAAGCTGTGATGAAAACAAGTTTATTTACACCAAATTAAATATTATGCATTGTTGTTGGTAAGCATTTTAAAGTAGCTCCATATCATAATCTGCCAAACTTTCTGGAGATAAGTATACAATGGGTTTTAAATCATTCAGTAGTCTTAATTAAGTTTGATTCAACCTTTGCAAAATAACAGCAAAATAATTCAAAATAAATGCAGCGGCAAACAAAACGGGTGGAATGGCGCCACACTCAATTTATCATGCTCCAAAGTAATCGACTTGGCTGAAATGGGTATGTAAGGTTAATATTACACTCCTCCAATTCATAATATAATAAAATACGCCTTCTGAGCATTCTACATCACTTATTTCACGTTATATCTCACCAATTTTACACAAACATTTTAAGTTTTAGTCTGTATTTTACCATAGGTGTATAATGTCTCAAAACCCGATGGTAAGGTTCTCACAGTTCAAACCTAAGGCTACTTCAGTTTCAGTAATAATCAATCATGTCTGCACATGCAAAACAATCTTACACATAACTCGCATCGCAGCTCACTCAGTCATTCATTCCTCTTCAGCAGCACTCAATCGTTCATCCAGCCCTGTCTGGGCGCTAATCGAGTTTTTCATAAGACTTCTGCCGGTACACTGGACTGGTTCAGCAGACAAGATAATGGCGCTCCTTCCTCGTCACGCCTGTGTGTTCATCGGCGAGCATTTTCCAAACGAGCGACGTCCACTCGTGCATGCCCCCTTTTACAGTCCGCCGCCGGCTGGAAAAAAATGAACACCGCGCGCCGTTTTTGTGGGTCCTTGTGACGGTAAGTGGTGCTGGCAATATGCATTGGTAATCGTGAAAAGTGGTAAAAAGAACCAGCATAATGGTCGGCAAAACGAGTGTTTTTGCCCCATGTATTGGCGCTGGCCAGTACACGCACTCAGCGCCGGTTTGAGGGGCTGAGGAGGTCGTGTGTTCCGGTGCGTACAAAGCACGCAATGCTTCGAGAGCCTGCGTGCGTGCGAACTGAGGACCCATGGCCTCTCGACAACTGCACAAGAGCGGAGTGTGGAGCCTGAAGAGGTGAATATTGAACCCAGTACATCGAGTGGCGAGTGCCGCTTCAAAGGAGCGGCCCAACTTTCCCGTGAAGCAGCCGGGCAGAATAAGCCGAAGAGAAGGGAGCATCCGGTGTCTTTGCTGTGGCATTTTGCCCCTAAGCGGATCAAATGGCCCAACAATAATTCGGATATGACAGGAATGAGGCAAAAACGATCACGGTGACACATTCCTGGGCTCGCTTCACGCAGCGCGGGCCGGGAGAGGCCGCCCGTCCTATGAAGCGAAAAACGCCGACGCAAGAATGCCGCCGAGAAATACCTTCAGCGATTCCACAAAAACGTGCGCGGTAATCGGCGTGCACTTGCAGCGTGTAATTTCTGTGCCTAATTTGCCAGGTGGGGCACGTCGGTGCGGAACTCTGCACGCCCATCTCGCAGTCCGGACTCGACGCACTGACAGATGACCGACCAGAGCCGCGCCGACATCTGCCGACTGTGTCTGCTCTATCTGTCCAGTGTTCAGTGTTTTAAGTGTAATATAATCCAATATCCCGTGTTTATATTCAGTGCCCTATATGACAGTGTCTTGTGATAAATGTTTGATGTTCTGCATGCAGTGTGCAGCACTGAGTTCCAGTGACCAATATGCACAGTTTCCAGTTTTCAATGGACCCCATTTCCAGTTTTCAATGGACCCCGTTTCCAGTTTTCAGTGGACCCCGTTTCCAGTTTCCAATGTCTAGGGTGCACATGCATTTTGTGGCGTTTGGTTTCTACTTTCCAGTATCCAATGTGTCGAAGCCGGACAGCGCTCTCCAACATGCTCGTCATCTCGTGTTCATCATGCCTGGCGTTCAGAGTCCATCGCCCGCGTTTGGCACATTGCATCGACACAAGGACCGAGGGTACTCACCAGTCACCAGTCACCAGTCACCACTCACCAGTCACCAGTCACCAGTCACCAGTCACCAGTCACCAGTCACCAGTCACCAGTCACCAGTCACCATTGACCTCCTCTTGACAGGACAGGAGACATCGTGCGCTGCACAGGTGACAGCGAAAACCGTCCTGCACCCGACCGTCCGTGACAGCTGTGAGCTGCACAGTCCCGAACAGGACTTCTGCCGGCTGCACACGAGCAGCACCTGTGAAGAGGGCACAGACACGCGACGCTCAAGGACGGGACGCGTGTCTGACGGGCCTGGGAATGCCGCGGCAACAGATGGTGCATTGTGGCCGAGACTGGAATGTCGGATCCTGCCTGCCCTGCATCGCGTCACGCGCTGGGTTTCGGTTTCGTGACCCGGATCGTACCCATGACAGGTGTCACACGGAGCATGGTGACAAAAATCTGGCCGGTATGTCGGCCTGCAAACGTTTTGTCCCCGATACAGGCGAATTGAATTATAACGGGAAGATCGCACATGCTGGTACACGTGTCATCAAGCGCTTGACATGGCTCCTCAGCCGTTCGTCTGATAATTACAAAGTGCCGAAACCATATACGCCATGCAAACATGCAAAATGCGATACATGAGCAAAACGGTTGTCGCAGTTTTAACGATCAGACAACAATGCCTTCGACACATACAAGCATGTGCAATTGTGCTCCAGTCTGCCCACTTTGAAAGCTAGCATTGTGACATAGGTATTTCCCTTACATTATCTTGTCATCTCTAGAACGTTAAATCAGGTGTTTGCAAGACATGCATTATGTTCTGTACAGTGCGCACCTTTTGTTTCAATGTTCATTTTAATGTTTGGTCAATTATGCAATGATTTATTACTGGGATATTTGAACAATCATCAGATCCAATTATTCGATATTCGTACATGTTATGTGAAGTGTGATGAAACTTTAGCACATCTTTGTAGCCGTGTCAATCTAAAGTTATTCAGCTGTTCAGTCACCACTTACTATGTTACACAAAGGACTGAACTGATCTGGACTGCCCGCCCTCAACCACGCCCAGCACATCCGAGCTTCCCCAGCAATACATGCTCAACCAGCATGAGAACACGCGACCAGTCCCCACACCCGAGCAGTAAACACGTGACCACGTATCCACAGTTCACACCTCACCAGTAAACACGTGACCGCGTCTCCGCACCCCACCAGAGACCACGTGACCAGTCCCCACACCCCAGCAGTGACCACAAGCGGCGACCATATTTTGCGCGCTCGCAAGCGGTGTGCATGATAAACGCTCGGGCCGTGTGAGGGACGGCCGCCGCCGGCGGTCGGGGGCGCTAAATAACGCCCCCCCCCCCCCCCCCCCCCACCCCACCCCTTCAGAGAGGCGCGGCCGGCCGCCGCCTCTCGCCGCGTGATTTAAACACCGCCAACAATCGGTCGCATTCACACCTGGCCGCAGACGTAAATTGCCGGCACTCGCGGTGCGGCGGAGGCGAGCACGGCGCGCCGGAGACGAGCACGACGCATTGCAGACAAACACGGTGCCCGGAGATGTACGCAGTGCAGCAGAGAAGATTCCGTGCCAGAAGACGAATATGGTGTTTGGGACAATCGCCTGAGACATGCGGAGATATATGCAGTGCGCGAGAGACGAATGCAGCGAATATAGGGCTAGTGCGGCGAAGGAGGTAATTTTAGCCTTTTCTCCCCGGAGCTCGGGCATGTTATCCTTATGCCTGCGTTTACTCCAGATGCGAGTGATCTGGACCGAACGTCTCTGAGAAGAGCCGGGATCCCCAATCGCGTGTGTTCCAGGGACGTATCCAAGCAGGAGTCGATCGCCAACTGGAGCGGGCCGCGCTGCCCCCAGAGCTCCGTTTGACTGACAGTTCGATCCCGAGGTCTGTGTTGTGGATGCTGAATGCTCCCTCGCAGCGCGATTAGTTCTTTGGTGCTGAGCAATAGGGAAAGTATTGCATTCCATTTGCACCTGCAGCAACAATGCTTCAGTTGCTTGTAAGGCTGGCAGCGTCATTCCACGCAACGTTGTTCGCTTGTTTGTGGAATGTGTCGAAGGAAAATTACTTAACTGATGGCTTAACAAGTCACTAGATAATCATACAACACTGATCTACAAATACAAACTAGTGCGAAATGCTTCTCGAGACGGTCTTTTAAATGGCTTTGCCTTATTCTTGTTTGTTCTGAAATATTTCAAGCGTTTACCATAGGCTCCCCAGTGCTAGCTTGTGCGAAACCTTACCTTCCCACGACCCCACCAACGAGCTCGAAACAGCAGCCCGCAAGCAACACAGTGTTTACAAACAACATAGCCCGAGCGTTCCACCCCGCCCAACTAAACAGGCCGTAACAGCTCTCTCGTCAGCACCGACATAGCCGCACAGCGCCGCCGACAAACACCCAGATGATGAGTGACTCCTCCGACAGGGCGCCGCAGAGGTCCCTGCCCTGTACCCAGTCACCCTCCGCTCCCGCCGCTCAGCAGACCGCTCCGCACGACCCCTCCCAGCGGCACACAGTGCGGCGCTGTTCGGCAGCGGCCGGGCGGCGCCGACCTGGCTGCCCTGCCGACCCGGCCCGGTACACACTGCTGCCGGGTTGGAAGCCCAGCTGCCGGTCTCATCCCATCCCCGCCCTGTTCCAACAGGGCGGGGATGGGATGAGACCGGCAGCTGGGCTTCCAACCCGGCAGCAGTGTGTCCCGGGCCGGGTCGGACAGGGACAGCCAGGTCGGCGCCGCCCGGCAGCCTGCCGACACAGCGCCGCACTGTGTAGCCGCTGAGAGGCGGTCGTTGCGGAGCGGTCTGCTGGCGGCGGGAGTGGGAGAGAGACGGGAGACTGGAGAGGCATCGAGAGGCTGCCGCTCGAGGGCCGCACGCATCTCTGAATATCCTGCCCGGCGGCCGCTCGCACTGACAAAGTTTGGTGTTGGGATAACTTAGTGGCCAGAAGATGTGATGCGATGTATACTGGTGTCGAGAATAACTGGCTAGAACAGGCAGGAATGGTCTGCAATACAGGGCTAAATTGATGAGAAACAAAGTTCCGTTGGTTTACGAAAGATGAAAAGCCAGCATACAGATAAGTTCATCTTTCTTACACAAAGTCATTACTTACTCAGATATAATTGTGCTTCTGCGACAATGAAAACTAAAATGTTTAGGATAAGAAATGGACATAATTCGAAGATGTCTTTTCCAGCCGTTGTCCTAGAATAGACAACGCGGAGTGCCCTCCCGCTATCCCTGCTTTATATCCCTGAGTTCTGAACCCTGCTTTAGCCAAGCTAAGTAGCTGTTGGATAGCTCTGTTGTTTTGTGTATTTTTTGAGGAACCACATTATATTTAGATATAAGGATTATATATTTAGTTTTGTGGATCGTTTAGGTATTATTTTTAAGCATTCATAGTTAGCTGTTACCTCTTACTTGCTTTTTAAAGGACTTTTCATTTTAGCTTGTGTGCGCCAAAATTGTCTTAGTCTTATTTTTGTGTTATTAGTTGCAGGGTTGGATAAGTAGATATTTAAGAAAATTAGGGATAATTAAGGTGTATTTAGTATTCAGTTTATTTAAGGATTAGATATTTAGTCTAGTATTAGGTGCACTCATAGCTGATTTGTGTCACTAGCTTTACCTAGATAGAAGGTTTAGAAGAAGAAAAAACAAACAAAAAAAACAACAAAAGTTAAGTTAAGTTAGTAAAGTATTGAAAAGTGCATAGTACCTAAGTTATATACCTAAGTTACTAGTGTATTCAAATGAGCATGACTAGGATGCAGGCGAAGGTAGCAGAGCTAGAGGCCCTCCAGGCTAGAGTAGCGGAGCTTGAGGCGCAGTTAAGTAAGTGTAGGTGTAGAGATGAGCCGCAGGAGGGTGTAGCTCCTGACCAAGGAACGTATGCGCAGATCGTGGTTAGGGGGTCAGAAAAGGAGCCTATAGGATCAGGGACCAGTGGTAGTTCTGATAGGGGCATAAGGGAGGAGGATAAGGCAAAGGTGGATAGTGCGGCTGGGGTTTGGAAGTGTGTTGGAGGGTCACGTTTCTGGAGACTCAACATTGTGGAAAGTAATGCTAGGGCCACAGACAGTAAGGATGAGGAGGGGTGCTGGGTAATGGAGGGTGGTAGCAGAATCTGGAGGAGGAAGAGGGAAGGGGATCAGGAGGGATGGACAAAAGTTCAGGGTAGAGTCAGGCAGTACAGCCCCAGGGAACATCAGCAGGTTACAATAGCAAATAGGTTCAGTGCGTTAGAGTCAGCAGCTGAAAGTGACAGGGAAGAGATTCAGCATTTAGTGGTTGGGGACTCAAGGGTAAGGCCCTTAAGGCGAACATTCTGTGGGAAGAGGGACAGATGTATAGTCAAACCGGGGGCAAGAGTAGTTGATATGGGCCCTGTCATTGAGGCAGAACTTGGTAGGAGTAGCCCGGAGACAGTTATAATACAGGTGGGGGTGAACAACATAGGACCTAGGCAGAGTGTGAGAATAGTAGCGGAGTACCGGAGCCTGCTGCAGAGGTTGAAGGAGTCCAGGAAACCAGTCATTGTGACTGGCATCCTCTCTCGCTGTGGAGCCAGTGAGGAGTGGTACTCGAGAGCTCTGTCTGTGAACAGCTCAGTTCAGAACTTACGTTCAGCTATGGGGCTTAGTTATGTAGACTTATGGGATCAGTTCTATGAGTGGCATAGGTACTATATGAAGGATGGGCTTCACTTATCGGATGAGGGGGCAAGGGCTTTGGGAGATGCCTACAGAAGTGTCATTCAGGGAAACTAGGTAGGAGGGGGGGTTCAGGGACGCTAGTACTAGGGCATCAGGAAGTAAGCATTGGTAGAAGTTCATGTCAGAATAGGACAGTAGATCATAATTCCCTCAGAATTAGTAGAGTCAGCTCAAAGTATAAGATCACATGTGTGTTGCTGAATGCCCAAAGTATTAGGTCTAAATTTGATGAGTTTGAGTGTTATGTTGCCCTTGAAAAGCCTGATATCATTTGTGTAACCGATACATGGGTTAGTGAGGGGTATAATAGGGATAGGCTACAGGATTTCGAGTTACAAGGGTATAACATGTTCTCATACTGCAGAGAATCATGGCAGGGAGGCGGAGTGTTTGTATATGTAAATAGCTTGTACTGCACTACTAGAGTTGATGATTCTAGTAAAGTAAAAGAAGTAGAATCAATCTGGCTTGACATTAAAATTGGTACAGGAAACAGAGGAAGGTTGAGGATAGGTGCATTTTACAGACCAGGGAATCTTCCAAGGAACTCCCAAGCTGAAACAGACCAAGATATTTGTGAGGAAATACGTAGGAACTTTCGGGCTCAGTGTCTTATTATGGGAGATTTTAACTTAAGAGGATACGAAAGTATAGCAGAGGAAACAAATGAGTGTAGGTTGTATAGGCAAATCTTTGAAGAGGAGCTTTTCATGCATCAGTTTGTAACAGAGCCAACCAGACATTGCTCCATTCTAGACCTTGTATTCTCAGACAACAGTGATCTAGTTAGTGACATAAGTATTTGTGCAGGTCTAGGAACCAGTGATCACAATATGGTTAAATTCAATATCTCATCAGAAATGAGGCCCAAAGATAACCTTATTATGGTTCCAAACTTCAGCCGGGCTGATTTTGATGGTATTAGAAATGACCTCGCACAGATAAAATGGAACGTTGAGTTGGCAGGTTTAGATGCATGTGAGGCCTGGAATGTTTTCAAAGCTAGATTAAGCCAAATTCAAAATCGGCATATACCCCTCAGGCACAAACGTAACAGAACCAAGGGCAATCCAGTTTGGCTTACCCCAGAAGTAAGGAGTGCTATACAAGCTAAAAGAAGTGCATTTGGCATTTTGAAGGGATCTTCACTAGATATAAATCAGAAGGCCTACCAGAATGCAAGAAATTCAGTTAAGAAAAAGGTCAGAGCAGCTAAAAGGTCAAAGGAACTTGATTTAGCTAGACATTGTAATGCAGATAGTAAGAAGTTCTTCAGTTTTTATAAGTTAAGTACAGTTTCCAAAAATATAGGTCCATTTAAGGTAGATGATGTGTTAGTTAGCAAGGACAGTGAAATGGTTGAAGTGCTTAATGATCAGTTTCAATCTGTCTTTACTATCGAGGACCAGAGTAGTATTGCAGCACTTCAGCCTGAGCTAGAGACAGAGGAGACTATAGGAGAGCTAGGTGGCATAAGTAGTGAACTTGTTCTAGAATATCTAAAGAAAGTAAGGCCTAACAAGGCAGAAGGACCTGATGAAATCCATGCTAGACTTTTAAGAGAATCTGAAAGGGAGTTGTCGGTTCCATTAGCCATAATATTTTCTAAATCACTTGCAGATAGTAAAATTCCACTTGATTGGAAAAGAGCAAATGTTGTTCCTATTCATAAAAAGGGAGATAGAAGTAAAGAGGAAAACTATAGACCAGTTAGTCTGACCTCATTAGTCTGCAAGGTGCTTGAATCAATCATCAAAGATAAGATTGTTGAATTCTTGGAGCAAAATGAACTCATCAAGGATACACAGCATGGCTTTAGGAAGGGCCGTTCTTGTTTAACTAATCTTCTGGAGTTTTTGGCTGTTGCAACAGATAGCTTTGATCAGGGTAAACAGCTAGATGTAGCTTTTCTTGATTTCAGTAAAGCATTTGACAAAGTCCCCCATACAAGACTGGGGTTGCAACTTAAAATTCATGGGATCAGGGGCAAGATTCTGGATTGGATAGAAACGTGGCTTTCAGGACGCCAGCAAAGGGTTATATTGAATGGGTGCCAATCACAATGGAAGGAGGTTCTCAGTGGGGTTCCACAGGGCTCAGTCCTGGGCCCATTGCTTTTTATAATATTTGTGAATGCAATTGAGAACAGTATAGACAGCAAAGTCTTGAAATTTGCAGACGATCTAAAAGTTGTCAGGATTATTAGAGGAAAACATGATCAGGATGTTTTTCAATCAGATCTGGACAAGCTAGTTGAGTGGGCAGATGAAATTCAATTTGAGTAAATGTAAGATTATGCACGCTGGACGGGTTAGCAGTAAACATAGGTATGAAATGGGTGGGCAGAAAATGGAGCAGATTGAAAAGGAAAGAGATTTAGGTGTCGTGGTAAACAATAGACTATCAGCGTCAGACCAGGTTGTAGAAGCTAGGAAAAAGGCACTTAGAATGCTAGGGGCCATTAACAGAAATGTTTCCTACTGATTACCTTTTCCTACTGAGTGAAAAGGTAATAACAAAACTGTATTGTGCATACGTTAGACCACATTTGGAGTATTGTGTACAAGCCTGGTCTCCAACATATGAGAAAGATTGCTGGTTGTTAGAAAGAGTTCAAAAAAGGGCAACAAAAATGGTTAATTGTCTCGGTAGTTTACCTTATGAAGATAGATTAAAGAAATTGGGTATGTTTTCACTTAGATATAGAAGGCTAAGAGGAGATCTAATTGAAGTCTTCAAATTTGTAAATAGTCAGCATTCTGGATATTTAAAGGGTATGTTTGAGTTCAATAGGGAAAATCGAGGTAGAGGTCATCAGCATAAACTCATTATGAAACAAAGTAGGACTAGGCTACGACAGTCATTTTTCAGTAGAAGGGTTGTAGGACATTGGAATATGCTACCAGGGGATGTCGCTGATGCAGTGACACTTGCTTCCTTCAAAATTAGATTAGATAAATACTTTACAGAGAAGGGATTAGTTCATAAATACTCGTGGGATTAGCCTTCTTTTATGCAGGTAGAGTAAGGTGATTTGAAGGGGCGAGACTGGTGGAGGGGGGTGGGGTTGGGTGTGGGTGTGGGTGGGGTGGGGTGCAACCTCGGATGGGCCCAAGAGGCTCTTTGTTGCACTTTTCTTTTATGTCTTTATGTCTTTATCCCAGTGATTAGCAAAACCTTACGTTAGCATGAAACAAAGAAAAGCCGCATCATTCCCTGTTGGGGCATTCCACGACAAATCGACCAAAAAGGATGACACCCTCAATTCTCACGTCACCGATTTTGACCAAAATTGGTATATAATGTAATCTAGGGAGCTGTAACGAGCTGTGAAAGTTTTACGGCGATCCAAGCAGTGGTTGAGGAAATATTGCCTCAGGCATTTTTGCAAGGTCACGGTGCAGGTCAATCTTTGTCCGCCCATATCGCCGAGACTTTATGACGCAATATAAATGTGTAATATATCATTGGAATCGCAATGAGCTATTCTACAAAATGGTCCTGTTAAATTTGATACTTTTCACAAATTTCTACATTTTGCCATTTCCGGAAAATTTCCTGAAAAAATCTCCTGAAAAAGAGTGATCTTTCAAATAAAGAAATAAAATGAATGTGGTTCTATCTATAAATAAGTAAGACAAAAACATTTTATGTGCTATTTGTTTTACAAAAATAAGTTATTCGCCAATAACTTTTGAATTAATGAAGCTAGAGAGGTATGGTAAACGCCATTATGCTGTTTTCGTCGACACATTAAATGGCTTGAAATATGTCCTATTTCTAGCATTTCTTGATCTTGACCTGAGGTCAATGTTCACGTCAATTTTTGACAGCCCATATCTCCGGGAATTTATGACTCAATATATATTTGCTATATATCATTGGAATGTGTATGAGATACCTACTCTACAAGATGGCACTGTTATTTTTTTAATTTGCTACAAATTCAAAATGGTCATTTTTGAAATTTTGAATTTCCTTTGGTAACCACTAGAACATCGAAATTCGAATTTTTGACATAAGCAATTTGATAAATAATCAATCATGTTTGAAATAAAAAGCTAAAATGTATGTGCTTCTGCCTATAAATGAGCCAAATGTCATGATATTTACATATCAATTTTCAATCAAAAATACCATGTTAAAATGTTAAAATTTGACGGATTTATAGACACAAGTACATTAATTTTAGCTTTTTGTTTCAAAGATAATTAATTATTCATAACATTGCTTATGTCGAATATTGGAATTACGATGTGCTAGGGGTTACCAAAGAAATTTAAAAATGCCCCAAAATAGCAATTTTTTGCATTTTTAGCAAATTTAAAAAAAACTAACAATACCATCTTGTAGAGCATCTCATTACCATTCCAATGCTATATGAGAAATATATATTGAGTCATCATTTCCCGGCGATACGGGCTGTCAAAGATTGACGTGAGCATTGACTTTGGTCAAGGCTAATCAATGTTAGAAAGAGGTCATATTGCATTAATTCAACGTGTCTCGACGAGAGCTGCACGTTGACCATCAAGGTCACTCATTAAATATTGATGGTCAAAGATTATAATTGCAATGTACTTGGGGTCGCCAAAAAAGTGTAAAGATTTCTGAAAATGAAAAAATGTCGAAATGTCTGAAAAGTCTAAAATCTAACAGTACCATCTTGTAGAATAGCTCATTGCCATTCCAATGATATATGACACATTTATGTTGCGTCATAAAGTCTTGGCGATATGTGCGGACAAAGATTGGCCTGCACCGTGACCTTGCAAAAAAGCCTGAGGTAATATCTCCTGAACCACTGTTTGGATCGCCGTAAAACTTTCACAGCTCGTTTTAGCTCTCCAGATCACCATATACACCAATTTTTGTCAAAATCGGTGACATGATGCCATTTTCCTGTTTTGTCGATTTCTTGTGGAATGCCCCCATTAAGAAACGGTTCTTCTATCAATGATGCAAATTAAGAGACAATGTTTAGATAAAATATAACCGAAGACTTTAATAATCAAATTCAGATTATTTGAATAGGATTGATACAATATATAATGTGCCATTTCCTTATTACAGGGTGTAATTTTTCAAAAGAGGATCCTGAAAACCCTATCACGATACGCTGAAAGCACCTATCGCATCCACACCTCTCCCCAACCAGTTTCCCCCATCAAAAGAAATTCGTGCGACCACCAGACGAGACCGCATCCCTTTCCAGCTCCCCCTCTCTCCAACGAGCTCAAACAAACTTTTCACAAAGCTTGTTACGCTATATGGCTGTCTGCCGGCTTTCCTCGGCGGCCGACTCATCCTTTCATCAGCAGACGGCAATTTTGCCGCGGGCCGTGAGCCCCTGAGCGGCGCTTGAGTCACCCTCCCGACACGGCACGGCTCCCCTCGCTGCGCTGCTGCCGCCGCCGCCGCGCCGCTGCAGTCCCGGCGTCATCACCTCCGACCACGAACCCCGGCTGTCCGACCCCGACAGACACGCCGCTCGATTTTGCGCCCATCTGCTCGACTTTTCGGCGTTTTTGCGGTGGTTTCTTGGTGGAGGGTTGAGGAAAAACGCGGGCCGGCGCAGCGGGTCCCAGACCGGTAATGACCTCAGCAATGTCGCGCCGCGCCGCGGGCTGACGCGACGCTCACTCATCCATAATGGACGGGCACCGACGCGGTTTTATTCAGGGAATAGAGGACTTTGTAGACGCTTCAGCTCGTTTTTGAATGAGAAATATGATCACGCTCTTCTTTACCGTAACTATTTCATATGCGTATTCTTCAAGGTGTTATTCTGGAGGGTATTGTAATGGTTGCGAATGTTTAAAATCCAGGATCGCGTCGTAAATGTCTCATAACATTCACTGTCAGGGTGGATAAAAGACAAGTACCCTAACGATTACCTGTGACGAAGCCTCTCTGTGTTTTTAAACATGCACTGGAAGTTCTAAATTTCGTCGCGATGGTTCAGCATGACGTGGTGCCGTCGCCTGACGACATCGTAGCAATAATCCTTTATGAAAGCGTTTTATGTCCCAGACACTTAAACACTTGGCTGAGTGTCAAAGCAAAGAGCGTGGTTTACGAAGAAAATGATCGTTGCAAATGCACAAGGCAGTTTATGGTGTTCGTTGGCTCCGCACGGACGAATGCTTTTAATAAGGCGATTGTGTCTCCAACAAAAGCTTTGATACGGACATAAAAAGTCATGCGGTCGTTAAAAAACATTAAGTGTTGGAAGAAGAAGGCCCAAACATTAGTAGGTATTACATATTACATGAGTTGTGTGCAATTACGTTAAGCGGGTATACTTAAAGCATGGCTAACAGTATAAATGCTACTTAACTGATGACGAACTGTGAAGACCTGTCCAAACCACATATTCGCTGACACTGGAACTCGAAGCCAGAAGGAAGAACACTATAGCTTTGTGGAAGAGCGCGACAAAATTCACAGTTTGTGGCCAAGACGAAGTCGAGGCCTCAAACTGTGAATTTTGGAGCGCGAGTCCTCAAAGCGATTTAGTGTGCAGCTGCAGCACGCAATATGTAAAATCAAGTCTATATAATCAAGTGATCTAAAGTCCAAAAACTCCAGGTCACGTGACCTGCTGACCATAAACTCTAGTTTGTGGACACCCGACCACAAATAAATATGTTTTAAGCTTTTTCACAAAAACACGTGAGTCAATGGTAAACAAACTTCAGCTGTACACTAACAAGCCATTTAAACATTGCTGATACATCAGAAGCTTACCTCGTTACTCGTCAGGTTCCTCCTAGGAGACAAACTCATCCAACCAATAGACAACCCCATTGGACAGGCGAGTTCGCTTCAATGCAATATGGGACGTTTTCCGATTTAGCTCGAATAAATGCGAAAAGGCAAATTTAAGAATTTCGGCGATTTAACCTACCTGATTTATATAAAATTGTCTGATTTGTTTTCGACTGCAATGATCGTTTTTGTATGCAGCTCATACTTTCTTCATAATTGGCCCTGGAAATGAAGAAAATGAAACAAAGCAGGTTTTTGTTTCCCCGGCGCACAAACCACTGACATACATATATGTGTATCGGAAATTATTTAACAAGGAGGGGTGATTGAATGCATACCATTTTTAAGCATACCTTTGTCTTCCGAAATATGAGCATTCCTCCTACTAAACTCCCCTTGCAGTACGTTAACACCAATATTTTCTATCAGGTTCAAATGGTGGAGTTTTCCCAAATGCATTTTACAAACATGTAAGCCTTTAACCTCAAATTGCGTCGAATTGCGTGTTTAAATTGGTACTATTCGAAACTCTGGTTCATGTTGCATAACGCCCAAGTAAAATTGGTTTCCCTTTTGCCTCTTTTGGAACCACGGGAGCTCAAACATATTCATATACTCCTCTCATTCAGAGATTAGAGGTGCCAAATTGAACAGTACTTAAACACATCGTCATATCCATGTTTGATTTAAATCTAATTTTGAACAGAAATGTTGTAATTGGTATAATGAGCCAATTCACCCTATTTGCGGCAGGCTCCTTTCTACCCCTATTAGCGGCAGAGGAGGGGGGGGGGGGGATTCGCTCCCCCCCGCGGAGATTTCAAGATCCACACGTCCGAATTTAAAAAAATCAGACGGTGTTCGATTTCCTCATCACGAACTACATTTCTTAAAAAATCCTAAATATTTGATAGGGGGGCAATAGGGGGCAAAAACTAACAAAATTAGAGGTATATTTGATCCACCACAGCTGCCATGTTTATCAACTGATTTGAACGCAACTAATAGGAATCGATAGATATTGAATTGGGATTGATATATGATGGTGACTTTTGCAAATTTAAAAATCATAAGCGTTTTCAGGTCACCAAATATGGAGGTAAAATAAATGCCTTATAAAACCGTTTTTTGTTGTTGTTTTTTAGATGAATGCAATGGTGCGTTATTGTGACATCGGACACTACAATTATAAGTCATATTTGCATCCATAGGCGGTACCAGATTAGCGAAAAAGGGAAGCAAAATATAAAAAACTCCCTGTAAACCTCCCTTTTTCAAGTCCCTGAAACCTCCTCTGCCGTGCAATATTTATTATAGTTCACTAAAAACAACTAATTTGTACTTGCTTCAATCTCCGTAAACCTATGTAACTCTTTTATATTTCAGGCAGTTAGGAAGAAGCCGTAAAGATCGCATCTCAGTATTATCGCCAAATGTCACCGAAAAAAAAACTCCAAAAACCGGACCCTGGAACCGCCTCTGTTAAGGTTAGGAACTCACAATTGTAACTCCATATGTGGAATTCAATTCTAGGGAAAGTCCCAAAATTTCATGCGTGTGCTCTCAGCGGTTCGGGGGATATCTGCGAAAAACCCGAGGGGTGATCAGAATCTGCCCCTTGCCGGTAATGGGTTAAAGCCTACAAGGTTAATATTCCGGGGAAGTAACTCAAAGTCTAAAAGGGTTAGACAGACGCGGAAAAGTGGTATAAAACTCTCGACAAGACATCCGAAGTTAGTTCGAGCATTTTGCTTAGCTCAGGTCAATATTGAGGTCACCAGAGGTCATCGAAGGTCAAATTTCCCAAGTTCAGGACTTTGCTCCAGAAATCACCAAATATCTCGGGAATTATGATAGCTAGGAACAAACAGAAAACAGCAATCGAAATCTTATGCAAAATGCAATCGCCATATATGTCCTAAATTTTTAACAAATGTCAATAGTTTAGGCTTCCGAGCAGGGGCGTATATTCTCCAGAAGTTTTTTTGGGGGGGGGGGGGGTGGGAGGTGGCTGAGCTGGCAAAAATCGGTTAAAGTACCGTAAAAAAACACAAAAATACAAATTTCTCCCCAGATTTGACCCACTTCCTCGTCCAAATTGGGGGGACTGAAGCCAAGTTGGGAGGGGGGGGGGGGGGGGGGGGGGGGCTGAAGCCAACTCAACTGAATAGGATCCTACACCCCTGCTTCAGAAGGTCACCAAAGGTCACGATGGCATTTTCTTCCAAAAAGTGTTTCGTGAATAACTTTTCATCAGTTAAACATAGAGCAATAATTTTAACAGCATCGTGTTTGTCTCGTCAATTCGCTTCGCAATATCTTAATGGTGACCTAATTAGGTTAACTTCACAATTTGACCCCAGGTCAAGATCATTTGGTGACCTGGGTAAGTGATATTGCATATAGGGGCGATGTGTCTTGACGAGGAAAGCACAGTGGCATCATTTAAACGCATCTATCTTTATTCTATCAATAGTTATTGCCAAAAAAGTGTTGGTGACCTCAGATGACCTCAACTGTCCTTGTAGAGGTCACCGAGCAACAATTGCACTTGGATCATCAATAATGAGCTAAAATGACGTGATTCTGACAGATTTGACCTGATATAATGCATATTCTCTGAATAGGAAGCATTTGTATATTTTCCCATTTCCCATTGTACTTATGACCTCATAAAATCCTGTAAGTGTCAAATATCTCGAACAAACTCTGGGCTTTGGTACGACCACAACATTTTTTTGGAGGTAAGGTCACTTGACGTGACCTAGTGACCTGACCTGAGATGACCTGAGGTCAATATTTTCACATAATATTGGTTTTTCTCAAGGGGGGGGGGGGTCAAAATGACCCCCACCGGGGCCAGGGCTACTAGAACTTCGTAGATTAATACAACAAAATGTTACATAAATTATTCAAAGCTGCTGCGAGGAACATGATTAGCGTTATCAATAACATCGGAATCAGTGACCATATCCTCGTTGTTTTTATATTATTTAAGAAGAGAAACTTTACAAATGACTTGTTTATTGATATTTTGGCCGCAGGCCTTTTTTAAAATTACTTATGTGAACATTGTATATCCATAGATGTAATTTTGAAAAAGGCCTCCGGCCGAAATATCAATAAACAAATCATTTTTAAAGTTTTCTCATGGAAGCCGCAAAGGTCAAGTAGCAATTAATTCGCGCTATAATTGAAAATATCCCATAGTGCAATGTGCCTAATAAAAGGATCCAAGCTTATTCGATTCAAGTTCTCGATATCACTTCCTTACAAACAAAAAACATGTGCGTAGATTAAAAAAGGATCCCGGAATCCGATCACTGGTATTTGGATCCCGGATTGACTGAGTCTGATTCGTTTTACATATTAATCGAGGGATCCACTGGGATCCGGGATCGTTAACAATGTTTTAACAAGAGTTGCATCGATATTTAACACCGGAATCCCAGATCCATACCCATTTTTCGAGATTCACCAGATCCATTGGAAAGATGTATACCATCCGAAATTACAATTCTAGAGATAGTCGTTAAAATAAAATATAAAAAAAATCGTTATGTTTGCAATGCAACTGGCAAAATTGTAATATGTTGCTTCACTTCACTTTCGATGTCGACCGCAAACATGGATTATATAAGCTAGTTAAGTACAAATACAATTTAGTCAAATTTTACGTCCAGTTTTTGTGAATTGTTTCAGCTAGGACAGCGCCTTCCGCAGCGCCTCTCTGCCTCCGGCGGAATAGTAATGGCGGGATCCGGCAGGCTGATTTCAAACAAAAGCCGGCCCGGAGAGAGAAAGAGCGAGAGCGAGATGGCGAGAGGGCGAGAGAGAGAGAGAGAGAGAGATAGAGGCCGAG
>JAXIVJ010017902.1:7500-22500 GCA_036785665.1 Chirona hameri | reverse complement strand
AGCGAGAGCGAGAGCGAGAGCGAGAGCGAGACGAGAGCGAGAGCGAGAGCGAGAGCGAGAGCGAGAGCGAGAGCGAGAGCGAGAGCGAGAGCGAGCGAGAGCGAGAGCGAGAGCGAGAGCGAGAGCGAGAGCGAGAGCGAGAGCGAGAGCGAGAGCGAGAGCGAGAGCGAAGCGAGAGCGAGACAGAGCGAGAGCGAGAGCGAGAGCGAGAGCGAGAGCGAGAGCGAGAGCGAGAGCGAGAGCGAGAGCGAGAGCGAGAGCGAGAGCTGAGAGCGAGAGCGAGAGCGAGAGCGAGAGCGAGAGCGAGAGCGAGAGCGAGAGCGAGAGCGAGAGCGAGAGCGAGAGCGAGAGCGAGAGCGAGAGCGAGAGCGAGAGCGAGAGCGAGAGCGAGAGAGAGAGAGAGAGAGAGAGAGAGAGAGAGAGAGAGAGAGAGAGAGAGAGAGAGAGAGAGAGAGAGAGAGAGAGAGAGAGAGAGAGCTGATACGGCGGGAGACGGCTGCAAGCCGCACCACGGGCCACGAGCGAGATATATAGTGCAGAGACGAGCTCCCCAAGCAAAGATAAGAGGCTCATAACGATGCACTCGTGCGACCTTCTCGCCCATTTTCAGGACATGTCTAATTGCTGAGGCCGCATTTCTTCAAACATTATAGGCTGTTGCATCCAAAATCAAGCATGTTATACAATAATGTAAATATTGAAATATGTGGCCGTGACTGTGGGAAAATGACAGACAGTGTCTGTGGGAAACAAATGTGCCGTACCTGTTAGGGTTTCACCCAATACCCATTCCCACAGACTTCCAATTTGTCTCCATAATGCGTCATTCCCCGCTCAATGGGCATTACGCCTCACCCCAGTGACGTCACTTGCCACCCTTGACGTCACGGTGTTGTGTCGGCGGCAGAGTGTGCCGGCTTTCCGGCGACGGACGAGACGATGGTGCTGGGGGCGGAGGTGGCCAGCGGCACCCTGACACAGAGTGTGGTGGTCAGCTGTGTGGAGAACATGACCACCGCCGACGCACAGAGCGACCAGACCGTAACCTGCGGCCGCACCGGCTGGACACCGGCCGAACTCACCCCCTGCAATGGTCAGTGTTCACTGTTGCCAGTCGTGTCGCTGTGTTCACTGGCTGGACACCGGCCAAACTCACCCCCAGCAATGGTCAGTGTTCACTGTTCAGCCTTCCCAGCTCACTCACCCATAATTATTTGTCGGGCTTATCCTGGCACAGTTACACGCCGTTTAATTTATTCTGACAAATTTATGCTGACATATTTATACTGACATTTTTTGAGTCAGGATAAATATATTTATGCTGACATGATAAACACTTCTATCTGCTAAAAATACGGTAGCCATTTTTAGGTGCTCCGAGATATCCATCGGCAGGCCAGCACTCAGACGTCCAATTAGACAGCAACGTATTATATCCGTATTCAAGTACGTATTCAAAGTAACTCCGATTTCGCCCAAATTTGCATACGATAAACTTAATGCCGTCAGTACACAGCCTATGAAGTTATACGGGAATATGAAACACGGTTTGATCTACAGAGGTCACAATAGGTCAAACAGGTCAAATACGCGGTGTCCCATAACTTTTCACCTAATTGACTTAGAGAAACATCTCCAGATCCAACAATACTCGGAACAGGGTGAGGATCATGCTCAAACCAAGATTGGACCAGATTGGGTCACTGTATGACCTCAGGTCAAAAATGTCTCTTTTTTAATGGGTGATAAATATTTGCGCGGTACCCTATAAAATCCCAGAAAACGCACTTATATATGCAATTGAGCACAGAACCATCCGAAAGTGACCATAGTTTATGCACAACACAGCAGATGACCTTACTCTGCTACCGTGTGACCTTAGGTCACACAAACACGTGAAAAATACGGTTTTGGCAAAAAATATCGGTACAGCATAACTCCTACAATAATTGAAGTAGTCGAGTCATCCCAGTGCACAATTTTTGCATTGGCACCTAGATGTTGCACAACAAAACAATTTATCAGAAAATGTCACCGTTTGACCTCAGGTCACGTCCACATTTTTCAATGAGGCATTTTAGACAATGGCGCGGCACCGCATAACTTTTTCCTAAACGACTTAGAGAAATTAGCCCAATAGCTTAATATTCACCCAACAAAGACATAGATGGTGCACAAAGAGCGACCTAAGCCCTTCAGGTCATCGTTTGACCTCAGGTCACGGCATACGTTAACTCTATTCCCAGCGGGCTGCCAAAATTACGTTAACCTGCGGGAGGGGCAGATTCTGTCCCCCAGAGATCTAAAAAACCGCTCGGTTGATTTAAATGGGGTAAACGCCATTCGATTCGTCATGACAGATCTCTCTTTTTGGACCCTGAAATTATTGTTTTGATTAAAAATGGAAGGTCAGGGGGCAAAAAATACGAAAATTTTGGGTGTTTTTTGAAAGGTCATTGCGGCCATGTGGCTCAACCAATTTGTATGCCCTAAGCGTTTTTGAGCTTGAAATATACTGGTCTTTAATATATAAAAAGACAAAACACAAAATAAAAATCATAGGCGTATCCAGGGAATGTAAAATGGAGGATTTTCTGATAACAAAAATATGTGCTGTTGGTGATTGTTTGGGACGACATGAACGTCACATGTGGGCATTATATGCTGTAATTTGTTAAATTGAATATATTGCGCATATGCGGATCCAGGAAAAACATTGGGGGGCACCATGCGCGTAACGTTTTTCATCTTACTAATTTGAAGCTGGACCTAATTTGCATACGATAAACTACGATAATGAGGGTGGGTATCGCCTCACATTTTTTTTCATCCTGAGAGCGACTCTGCCCCAAAAATATGTACAATCCCAGTATCTATTATACATATTGCATTGAAATTGTTTCTGACGCATTTTTTCACTGCAAACCTACGAAGGAAGTATGCGACGCAAAACCGCATTCGTAACACCCTCCCCAAAACAGGAGCCTGGAATCGCCTCTGCTGGACCGTTTTTTTTCACAATTTTGACACAACACGCGCCATTCAATTTTAGGAAAGGTCACAAAGTTTCAGGTTGCTAGGCCTAACGGTTTAGAAGCGGTAAGTGAAAAAACACCGGGAGGAGCAGAATCTGCCCCCGCAGGGAATAGGGTTAACGTTATGGCACACGGCAGAATGGCGCGGTACCGCATAAGTTTTCCCAAAAGTCACTTAAAGAACCCATTACACCACCATCGCTTTCCATTTAACCCACCGAAGGTGCACAACTCAAGACTTGACCCCTCCGGGTCACCGTTTGACCTCACGTCACCTGGAAAGGCGCTAATATCCATTTAACGAGCCGTCCAAATACGTATTCGTTGTTTACCGATCGAATGTGTTCAAACTTATACTTATACCAAATGTTGGTGTCTATGACTATATTCTAAACCGAAAAGCATTTCTCGCCGGGTCAATCGCTTGACCTTGGGAGGTCATAGAGTACCTGCGAGGTCAAGTCTCGGGTACCGCATAACTTTTTTCCTATACGACTTACTGAAGTTTGTTCAACGGCTAAATATTTCCACCAGCCTATAGATGGTGCACAAAGAGCGACCTAATCCCTTCAGGTCATCGTTTGGTCTTAGGTCATGGCATAAGTTAACGTTATGGCACACGGCAGAATGGCGCGGTACCGCATACGTTTTCCCCAAAATCACTTGAGAACCCATTCTACCACCATCGCCTTCCCTTAAACCCACAGAAGGTGCACAACTGAAGACTTGACCCCACCGGGTCACCGTTTGACCTCAGGTCACCTGGGAAGGCGCTAATATCCATTTAATATTTATTAGCGCCTTTAGGTGACCTGAGGACAAACGGTGACCCGCTGGGGTCAAGTCTTGAATTGTGCACCTTCGGTGGGCTAAAGGGAAGGCGATGGTGGTGTAATGGGTTCTCTAAGTGATTTAGGGAAAAACTTATCCGGTACCACGCCATTCTGCCGTGTGCCATAACGTTAACTTATGCCATGACCTGAGGAGGTCAAACGATGACCTGAAGGGATTAGGTCGCTCTTTGTGCACATTTTTGGTCTGTTGTGAATATTAAGCTATTGGGCTGGTTCCCCTACGTCGTTTAGGAAAAAAGTTATACGGTACCCAAGACTTGACCTCGCAGGCACTCTATGACCTCCTGAGGTCAAGCGATTGACCTCAGCGAGAAATGCTTTTAGGTTTCGCATATACTCATAGACACCAGCATTTATTATAAGTTTGAACACATTCGATCGGTAAACAACGAATAAGTATTTGGACGGCTCGTTAAATGGGTATTAGCGCCTTTCCAGGCCACCTAAGGTAAAACGGTGACCCGGTGGGTTCAAGTCTTGAATTGTGCACCTTCGGTGGGTTAAAGAGAAGGCCATGGTGGTGAAATGGATTTTCCAAGTGATTTGGGAAAAACTTATGCGGTACCGAGCCATTCTGCCGTGTGCCGTGTGCGATAGAGTGTGCATCTATGACCTGAGGTCATAACGTTAACTTATGCCGTGACCTGACGTCAAACAATGACCTGAAGGGATTAGGTCGCTCTTTGTGCACCACCTATAGACTGGTGGGAATATTTAGCCGTTGGGAAAACTTCGGTAAGTACTTAAGGAACAAAGTTATGCGATACCCGATATTTGACTTCGCAGGAACTCTATGACTTCCAGAGGTCAAGCGATAAACCTCAGAGCTAAAGGCTTTTAGGTTTCGAATATACTCATAGACACCAACATTTGGTATAAGTTTGAACACAATTGATCGGTAAACAACGAACACGTTTTTGGATGCCTCGTTAAATGGATTTTAGCGACTTTCCAGGTGACTTGAGGTCAAACGGTGACCCGGAGGGGTCAAGTCTTGAGTTGTCCACCTTCGGTGTGTTAAAGGGAAGGCGAGGGTGGTGGAATGGGTTCTCTAAGTGATTTTGGGAAAAACTTATGCGGTACCGCGCCATTCTGCCGTGTGTATTAACGTTAACTTATGTCATGACCTGAGTTCAAACGATGACCTGAAGAGATTAGGTCGCTCTTTGTGCACCAGCTATAGGCTGGTGGGAATATTTAGCCGTTGAAAAAAAATCGGTAGGTCGTTTAGGAACAAAGTTATACGGTACCCGAGACTTGATCTCGCAGGCACTCTATGACCTCCTGAGGTCAAGCAATTGACCTCAGCAAAAAATGCTTTCAGGTTTAGAATATACTCATAGACACCATCATTTGAGATAAGTTTGAACACATTCGATCGGTAAACAACGAATGCGTATTTGGACGGCTCGTTAAAGGGAGATAAACACCTTTTTCCACACAAAAATGGAGTTAGCACCTGAAGTCGATAGACGAGACCAAAATATGATGTAAATTCATCACCTTTTTGCATATAAACATTCCTACTGAAAGATATTGGCAGTTTCCTACCGATAAGCGATCCAAGCTTATGTCGGTTTCTACTCAGCAAGTACTCGGTAACGAATTCAGTAAATTAGCCTCCGTACGCATTGTTATTTGTCATGAAAGTATGCAATATGTCTCCTGCACTCTATCTTTTGTGAATATGTGCCAAAATGTTATGAACTATCAACAATCATTTGAAAAACAGTGCATTGAAATCGGCAGTTTAGCTTGGCACCGGCCGGCCGGTGCCCGGCTAAACTACGGCGACGTATTTAGTGTCGGCGATTTGTTTACAAGTGCCTATTCAACAACGTTGAACAAATTGATGCAAAAGCTCGAGATGTTGCGCTTTCCAATAGTGGAGGGAAAATACCGATCATTAATTTTCCCAAAATTCCAACTTTGAATTAGGGAGTAGTTTTATTTAATTCTTAAATTTAGATCACAACATTGTAATACCATAACGGTGGCCAAAGAACTTGTTGCTAACAAAATCCAAAGGTGACTATCTCCCTTTAAATGGATATTAGCGTTTTCCAGGTGACCTGAGGTCAAACGGTGATCCGGAGGGATCAAGTCTTGATTTGTGCACCTTCGGTGGGTTAAAGGGAAGGCGATGGTGGTGGAATGGGTTCTCTAAGTGATTTTGGGGAAAACGTATGCGGTACAGCGCCATTCTGCCGTGTGCCATAACGGTAACTTATGCCATGACCTGAGGTCAAACAATGAGCTGATGGGGTTAGGTCGCTCTTTGTGCACCATCTATGGTCTTTTGTGAATATTAAGCTATTGGGCCATATACCATAGATGGTGCACAAAGAGCGACCTAACCCCATCAGCTCATTGTTTGACCTCAGGTCACGGCATAAGTTACCGTTATGGCACACGGCAGAATGGCGCGGTACCGCATACATTTTCCCCAAAATCACTTAGAGAACCCATTCCACCACCATCGCCTTCCCTTTAACCCATCGAAGGTGCACACATCAAGACTTGATCCCTCCGGACCACCATTCCCTAAGTCGTTTAGGAAAGAAATTAAGCGTTACCTTGTCTAAAATGCCTCATTGAAAAATGTGGACGTGACCTGAGGTTAAAGGGTGACATTTTCGGATACAATGTGTTGTTGTGCACCATCTGTGTGCTAATGCCAAAATTGTGGTACTGGGATGACTCGTCTACTTCAATTATTGTAGGAGTTATGCGTTACCGCGATTTTTGCCCAAAACCATATTTTCACTTGTTTGTGTGACTTAAGGTCACACGGTAGCAGAGTAAGGTCATCTGTTGTGTTGTGCATAAACTATGGTCAATTGCGGATGGTTCTATGCTCATTTGCATATATAAATGCGTTTTCCGAGATTGTATAGCGTACCGCACAAATAGTTATCACCCATTAAAAAAAAATTGACCTGAAGTCCATCAGTGACCCGAACTGGTGCAATCTTGGTTTGTGCATGATCGGCACCCTGTTCCGAGTATTTTTGAATCAGGAAATGTTTCTCTAAGTCAATTAGGTGAAAAGTTATGGGGTACCGCGTATTTGACTTGTTTGACCTATTGTGACCTCTGTAGGTCAAACCGTTTAATATATTCGCGTATAACTTCATAGGCTGTGTACTGACGGCATTAGTTTTATTGTGTGCAAATTTGGGTAAAATCGTAGTTACTTTGAATACGTATTTGAATACGAATATAAATACGTTGCTGTCTTCATGGACTCAGCGGGCCTGGGCGGCATTCAAGGCCATCCAAGGCCATCCAGCTGGCTACAATAGCTGGCCAATATGCTGTACCGCGCTTGCCGCTTGCATGACCTTGATAAAGACCATTTTGGACCATGCCGGATCGAATGGTGAATAAATCGCTCAGATCGATCCCATGGTTTCGGAGCATGGGCTCGTCGGCACATTTGCACGAAAGGTTTTGGTCCAATTTGGTCCACTTAAAGTGTACCAATCTGTATAAAATCCTTAACGGCACCGTTTTGGACCACGCCGGATCGAATGGTGAAGAAATCGCCCAGATCGGTCCCATAGTTTCGGAGCATGGGCTCGTCGGGAAATTTGCACTAAAAGTTTTGGTCCAATTTGGTCTTCTTAGAGTGGACCAATCTGTATAAAATCCAAAACGGCACCGTTTTGCACCACGCCGGATCGAATGGTGAAGATATCTTCCAGATAGGTCCCATAGCTTCGGAGCATGGGCTCGTCGGGAACGGGTTTTGGTGGTTTTGGTCCAATTTGGTGCACTTAGCCAATCTGTATAAAATCAAAAACGGTACCGTTTTGGACCACGCCGCATTGAATGGTGAAGAAATCGCCCAGATCTGCTAAATGGTTTCGGAGCATGGGCTCGTCGGGAAATCTGCACTTATAGTTTTGGTCCAATTTGGTACATTTAGGGTGAACCAAACTGTATAAGATCCAAAACGGCACCGTTTCAGACCTTTCTAAATCGAATAGTGAAAACATCACTCAGATCGGTCCAGTATTTTCGGAGCTTGGGTTCGTCTGCTAATCTGGTCGTTTTTTTTAGACACTCACGGCAGAAACTACCAGGGAAACTGCGGTTGGCGCATAAATTCAGGGAGGCTACAAGACAAAAGAAGAGTTTATTCCCAGTACCATATCCTGGATGCTGTTCCTAAAGAAAGTAGTAGAAAAGAAAGGGAAAACTTCAATGTTGTGCAAAATCGTTTTATTGAAATGGACGAAATGCGAAGTCGGCAAACCGTTTAATTGGGTAAGTCAGGGTAAATTTTTTTCATCCTGACATGCTCCAAAGTCAGAATAAATTCGGATCTGGACCTATCCCATTGAAATACACATATTTTAATTTACCCTGACAAAATAGTCAGGATAAATTAAAAATATTTGCCAATCATGTTTATCCGAACAAAAAGTCAGGATAAACCCGAAAAATGAGCACAGGAATTGTTTAGTGTGCATTCAGTCGTCCCTGGACGATCCTTGGGTTATGAAGCGGTTAACTACTCGGATAGTATCGTAGGGGAGACCGGAGTCACTTCACCATTTTTTTAACAATATATTTGAAAATCATGGTCACATTTGATCACTTACACAATGCTAATAGGTGTCAAATTGATTTGTTGTTCCGGTATATTAAGCATACAACGATAGTACAGTTCGTTTTAATAGCATTTACACATTTGTACCGGTCACGGCGTCACGCAACCGGCTAAGTCACCCCGGGGCCGAGGCGACTTGGCCGGGGGGGGGGGGGGGGGGTCACTTGGCAGGGGGTTGGGATGGAGTAGGTAATCTCCATTAAAAAAATATTCCAAGTTGGTATAGCTGATTCCAAATTGGTGTCGCTGGTTCCAAAGTTGATATGGCAGTTTGCTAACTCCAGCTCCTAAAAGTTGGCATGGCCCATGCCATACCTGTCATACTGCATTTTCCATCCTTGTAACGTGCCTTTTCATCGGATTATTATTATTATTATTATTATTCTTATGATTATTATGATGATGATGATGATTATTATTATTATTATTATTATTATTATTATTATTATTATTATTATTATTATTATTATTATTATTATTATTATTATTATTATTATATTTTTTTTTTTTCTCGGGGGGGGGGGCCTTTCAACGATTGGGAAGGGACCCTTTCAACGCTCGGAAAGGGGCCTTTTCGAGGCGCCGCCCCCCCCCCCCCTGGACGAAATCCTGGCTACGTGCCTGGACGGCACCGTCTCAGGCAGCCGCGCTGCAAGACGGTGTTCACAAAATGCTCTCCTGCGGGGGCATTTCCGCACCCTCTCCACCGCAGCCAGCAGTTGGTCAGTGTGTACGCGGCGCGATTGCCGCGCTTGACCAAAGACGGATCCAGGGGGGGGGGGGGGTTGCAACGGGGCCATGCCCCCCCCCCCAGACTGTTCAAGGGGGCATACTATGCCCCCCTCCCCCAAGACGTGAAGTCCTCCCCCGGTCTTTTCGCTGACGGCTGACAGCCTGCTACCCCCTGTAAATATGCCACTGGATCCCCCCCCCCAAAAAAAGGTTAGATCCGCTCTATCTCTTGACGTAGGTGCGCACGAGAGATCTGTGCACAGATTAAGTGCGATTAGTATAATCATTTTTACCAAACCGCCCGGCCAATTCACCCCGAGCGCACCGGCCAAATCGCCCCGGAACGGTTCAGTCTGCACACTCGTCAATGTTATCGATACAACTAGCAAATCGGTCACACAGTTGCTTGAATTGCTAGTACATCTTACCATATTGTCGGAATTTGTATGCGACCCAACCACTAGATAGACACCATACAAAGTTTCGTAAGGAAGCAAAAGTTACGTTTTTGGGTGAAAATTCCCGTTCCATCAGTTTTGAAGAAAACTATAGGAGCGGGCACGTTGTTGTTTTTGCTCCGGTTACTCCCAACGCCGAGAGATTGTGACTGGTTCAAATGCATTCTTTCAGGGTTGCCAGAGAACGTAAACATGCGGGCGGACAAATCGCCCCGGCGGCCAAGTGACCCCGGTCTCCCCTACGCCGTATGAGACTACGTACCTCAGTTCGCCTCCCCGCGCCGTTTCAGTGTGCATCAACGAGCCTCTGGTGGACAACAGCAGCATTACGGTGGAGCTGCCGCAGACACAATCCCTGGGCACCATCATACTGTACACTTGCCCGACCGGCAAGGCGTTCGACTTCGGCGCCAACCTGACCAGTGCCGTCTGCATGCCAGGCGGCTGGTTCACTTGTCACCAGCAGCTCACCTGTTCGCGTGAGTGGCCGACACACGAGATAGTTAGACTGGCATGGCGACCGGCCAGTCACGTTTAGTTTGACTGGTGAAAGAACGCTCACAATCCGACGTTTTTTTTAGTACGGGTGTGGAGGCACCTGTTTGTCAAATGTTTACCCGTCTCCACCAGCACGGCCCATGCGAATGTCATGGTGGACTAACCCTGCAGTTAGCCCAACCTATGAAGTAGCATGTCCTGATCTGACCTGCCATCTCACCAGCCACGACTGTCATGACCTGACCTGACCTGCACTGACCTGCACTGACCTGCCGTACTGTGGCCAGTATGCGTGGACGAGCCGCCAGCGACCCTGGCCAACATGAACCGGACATGGAGCGACTCCAATCAGACTGCCAACTACAACTGCGCCGACCCGCTCACGCTGGACGGCTTCAACCGCACACAGACGCTCGGCTGCCAACTGGAGGGATGGGCGCAGACCCTGCTACCCTGCGACCGTGAGTCAAAGTTGGGCGCAAACCCTGTACTGCCCTGCGACCGTGAGTCAAAGTTGGGCGCAGACAATGTACTGCCCTGCGGCCGTGAGTCAAAGTTGGGCGCAGACCCTGTACTGCCCTGCGGCCGTGAGTCAAAGTTGGGCGCAGACCCTGATACCCTGCGACCGTGAGTCAAAGTTGGGCGCAGACAATGTACTGCCCTGCGGCCGTGAGTCAAAGTTGGGCGCAGACCCTGTACTGCCCTGCGACCGTGAGTCCAAGTTGGGCGCAGACCCTGCACTGCCCTGCGGCCGTGAGTCAAAGTTGAGAGCAGACCCTGTACTGCCATGCGACTGTGAGTCATTGGGCGCAGACCCTGCTGTCCTGCGACTACAGTAGCTGGTCGTTACAATTCTGGAGGCAGGTTAGTCCATCGGCGATAACTTAGGTCGCTACACTGCACGGGTGAGGTGGTGGGGTTATTACGGGGAAATCTTTACCTTGTCCGTCACAATGGGACGGAAAACTATTGAACCATGAGCTGATACCTGTTCTCATCTGCAATTCTGGAGGATTCACCATTGCATGCAGTCAATCAATCACATGCAATAATTATGATTATTTTAGCTCCCGCTTCTGTGAATTCTGGAGGATTCACCATTGCATGCGGTCAATCAATCCCATGCAATAATTATGATTATTTTAGCTTCCGCTTCTGTGAATTCTGGAGGATTCACCATTGCATGTGGTCAATCAATCCCATGCAATAATTATGATTATTTTAGTTCCCGCTTCTGTGCATGCCCGTCACATTACTACGCTGAGAGCCGTCTCCCACTGGGTATGAATTCCCGTCATGCATTAATTCATTCGAATATACATTCACTCACTCAATCATCCCTCCCGTTCATACCATATGCCACTTTGTGTATTTCCTTCGTATTTCCTTTTTGTATTAAAAAATTGCGTTTTCCGCGTGACGTCACCAATACGTCATCAGCGTTAAGCCAATCAGGAGCGGAGGGTCCGGGCGCGGCGCGGGAGGACTGGCGGTAGATCGTCACTCTGCTTCTGTCCTCTGCCCGCGCCGGACCGCTCTCCTGTGCCGGCTGTCAAAACCACCTCGGGCATGAAGGAAATACAACAAAAAACTGGCGGCAGATCGTCACTCTGCCTCTGTCCTCTGCCCGCGCCGGACCGCTCTCCTGTGCCGGCTGTCAAAACCACCTCGGGCATGAAGGAAATACAAAACAAAAACAATCAGGATTTTTTGTTTGTATTTCCTTCATGCCCGAGGTGGTTTTGACAGCCGGCACAGGAGAGCGGTCCGGCGCGGGCAGAGGACAGAAGCAGAGTGACGATCTGCCGCCAGTCCTCCCGCGCCGCGCCCGGACCCTCCGCTCCTGATTGGCTTAACGCTGATGACGTATTGGTGACGTCCAGACTTGTCAATGATTCATATTTGTCATGAGTCATGTCATGAGTGCCGGCTGTCAAAACCACCTCGGGCATGAAGGAAATACAAAAAAAAACAATCAGGATTTTTTGTTTGTATTTCCTTCATGCCCGAGGTGGTTTTGACAGCCGGCACAGGAGAGCGGTCCGGCGCGGGCAGAGGACAGAAGCAGAGTGACGACCTGCCGCCAGTCCTCCCGCGCCGCGCCCGGACCCTCCGCTCCTGATTGGCTTAACGCTGATGACGTATTGGTGACGTCCAGACTTGTCAATGATTCATATTTGTCATGAGTCGATTCACAGTGATTCACGGACCATAATGAATGTTTCAAATCAATCTTCAATCAATTCAATCATGATTCAATCACTCAACATTACCATAATGAATGATTCAATCATGATTCAATCACTCAACATTACCATAATGAATGATTCAATCTTGATTCAATCACTCAACATTAAAGGGAAGTGTCGACTCCTTTGTCTAACTCCTTTGATTTTGAATGTGCGACTCTAAGATTTTATGAGCGTGATAGGGAGGTCATGCTCTACCTGTGTGCCAATTTTCATGCACATCAGAATAGTCTGCTGTTTGACCTTAAACATATGACCTGCTCTAAATCCTTTGATTTTGAATGTGCGACTCTAAGATTTTACCAGAATGATCACTAGGTCGTGATCTATCTGTGTACCAATTTTGAAGCCAATCCAAATAGTCCGCGAATGTATTTCCGAATGTGAATGATAGCCAATTGGACACGCGTGCTGTTTGTTTTGATTATAAAATGATATTTATAATATTTATTAGAATTGCAAATTCCAAGTTCCAAAAGCATTAATGACTTTACGTTTCCCTTTTTTAAGCGAATAGAACATTTATTTTGATTTTGCATTAGGTATTATTTTTTATAAAGCATGATGTGGAATAAAGCGGCGCGGATGCGACAATGATATTTGGGACATGCGGAGGTCATGCAAATGTTTGTTTATGATTTAGTTTTTGATATGGTATAGCCTAGAAATTAGGAAAAGGTGGGTACCTTTTTATAATTTTTCGTGTGAAAAAGGTGTGCGTGTGGTTTATGAACCAAAGTATGAGTTAGTTACCTTTTCTAAGTATTTAGGTACCTACCCCTAACCCTACCAGTTCCAAGGTATTCACCTAGTTAGGGCTGATTGAACAGTGGCTTTGTGCCCACTGGAGTTGGACACAAAGCCTCGCTTTCTTTACGCATAGATGAATTACAGGCTACAGCTCAGGACACAGAGCTCATATAATTGGCCATTAAGTGCCTGGTTTGTCTACGGGGCACAGATGAATGATGGGCCGCTGGCATATTTTGTGGACAGTTTATGCTGTTCGACCAAAAAAGAATGATTCTTTGAGCAATTAATGATTCAATCAGCCTATTTTCTCTGTATGAATGATTCAATCAGTGACTCACAACAGGTTTGCGCATGAGGTGAATCGATTCATGAGTCATTCATTTGAAATAAGAATGATTCAATCAAAAATAGTCGATTCACATTGAATCATTGACAAGTCTGGTGACGTCACGCGGAAAACGCAATGCCGGAGGTCTAAATAGCGCCGGCTGGCAAAACCCACCTCGGGCCATATCTGTGCATAATACACGACACTGTTCTCCATATTGGCCATACAGTACATTCATGACAATACCATACAACACATCACATTGCTGGTCCTTACCCACTATTTTTTCACACACAAAACAAAATTGCAAATATTTTTTGCCGTTTATCTCTATTTTTTTGTTGTATTTCCTTCATGCCCGAGGTGGTTATGACAGCCGGCACAGGAGAGCGGTCCGGCGCGGGCAGAGGAAAACCACCGGCATTGCGTTTTCCGCGTGACGTCATCAATACGTCATCAGCGTTAAGTCAATCAGGAGCGGAGGGTCCGGGCGCGGCGCGGGAGGACTGGCGGCAGATCGTCACTCTGCCTCTGTTTTTTTTTTTTGTGGAAAACAGAAGCCGCTTCTTTTGTTGTATTTCCTTCATGCCCGAGGTGGTTTTGACAGCTGGCACAGAAGAGCGTTCCGGCGCGGGCAGAGGACAGAGGCAGAGTGATTGTCACTCTGCTTCTGTCCTCTGCCCGCGCCGGACCGCTCTCCTGTGCCGGCTGTCAAAACCACCTCGGGAATGAAGGAAATACAACACAAAAAAACGCGGGCAGAAAATAATTACAAAAAAAATGTTTTTTTTTTTGTATTTCCTTCATGCCCGAGGTGGTTTTGACAGCCGGCACAGGAGAGCGGTCCGACGCGGGCAGAGGACAGAAGCAAAGTGACGATCTACCGCCAGTCCTCCCGCGCCGCGCCCGGACCCTCCGCTCCTGATTGGCTTAACGCTGATGACGTATTGGTGACGTCACGCGGAAAACGCAATTCAGGGCGGCTTCCCTGATCCCTCCCTTTTTCCTAACCCCTCCAGCGGTGCGTAGTACTGTAACGGGTAGCAGGCGAAAACTGAACAGATGGCTGGTTTTCTCACGACTCCCAATAGCTTTGTCATCTACAAATTACTCATTAGTCGTTCAATCATTGATAACCGTCCTTCAAAACCTTCCCGCTTCTCCGAAATTTAGTGGCCGGGTCCGTGCCTAGAGCTCTCCATTTCTAATCCTGGAACAACACGTCTGATTGCGGATTACCTCTCCACCCAAAATCGTGCCCAAACAATTGCTAGATCCGCCCCTGCAATGCGAAACTGCCCAAAGCAGCCTACTAGAAATCCGACTCACGTGGTCGAAGCTATCTGACTAATAGCGGCGGTGCCGGCTTATCGCAGACGCCCGACGCGAACACTGAGGACATAAGGTTTTCTGCCGCCGAGACATCATATCCCTTCTCCGGCTGCCGCAGTTCCTATCACTCTCCGAGGCCGTGG
>JAXIVJ010017901.1:22500-24844 GCA_036785665.1 Chirona hameri | reverse complement strand
ACTTCACCCAGCCCCACTCGGCGATCAAGAGGATCACACTGATCACCACCCCTGGTCCTATGACCGCCAACACAGGCAGGAACTCCACAATTGTCAACGCGCGGTAGCCGTCCGCCTGCTCACATTCCGCCCTTTCTCCGAACTCGGACAGCCACCGGTGCTTCAGACGCCGGAGGACGCCAAGCTCGTGCAGCCTCCTCAGCAGGCCATTCACAGTTGCACGAAGCTTCGGCATGCCTTGCGCCATCGTCAGGAAACCGTCGCTTGTCTGGTACACCGCGGTCTCTTCGAGCGGGACCATCCGACACGCAAGGTTGCCCATCAGCGACAGCAGCCGGCCACGGTGCGTGTAGGCCATGACCTTTGGCTCGGCGAGCTTTCGAATGTTCTCAGGCGTGGTGGTTATCGCCAAGAAGCCCGCACCGCTGACAGTTTGCTCGAAGAGCCCCGCGGAGGTGCCTATCGCGGCTGATTTTCCAGTCGTTGAGCACGCCGTGACCAGGTTGCATCGCGAAGGTCCAGTCGGAACGCTCGGAGAACTCCTTCAGACTGCTGATGGGCTTTTTCCACGGTGACGACGGTCAGGTAGGAAATGAGGTTGGTCGTGTAGCTGGTGGAGATGACGACACCGAGCACCCAGCTGTAGATGGTGACAGTGCGGGCTGCGAGGGAGTCTGGGGTCTTCGCCCAGCCTTGTCCGACCAGGGACATGAAGCTGGACAGAATGCACGATCCCCAGGTCATTTCGTCTACTGTCTGGCTGGTCTCCGCCCTCGCGTGGTTGTAGCACAGGGTGACGCGAAGGACCATCGAGAGTACGAAAATGGACACGAGTAGCGTCCACCAAACATTCACATCAAGCGGCTTGAGCAGCGACTTGAACATGTCCTCTGACAGATTGGGCATCTCATCTGAACTCTGAGGGATGTAGAAAGTCTCCTTGATTCTCTCCACCGCTACAGAGTCGAGATAATCCACCACGGATGCGCGATCTGGTCGGATGAATAACCACGAGAGCGACACATCAGCCCTGCCGTAGGCGAGCTCTCCAACCATCCCAGACCACGTCCCGTTCTCAGCCAGGTTTCCATATCCACCATCTAAGAGGGGCTCTATTCGGTACCCGCAGGTTCAGCTCCCGGGCGACGATCTCCCAGACGTCGAACAGGTAGCCCTCGTAGTGTACGAGCCGTCAGGCAGGCGGTGAATGTCGATGTAAGGAGGGTCTAATACAGTTGTCACGCGTAGTTCGCGGTCTATGTCGGTGCAAGAATCGCAGGGGTCGGAGCCAGAACCAGTTTCGTCTGACCAACGTCGGCCCAACGATAGAAGACTTCCGATCTGCTCCATCTGGACACTGGAGGTCATGTTTGGCTGTGTCCAGCTGCGTCCAACTGTATCTTGCGATGTCTGGTTGTGTCGGCCGATGCTGGTTATGTTTGGTTGTGTCTGGCTGTGTCCGGCTATGTCCAGTGATGTCCAGGAATGTTCAGGTATGTCTGATTGTGTCTGGTTGTGTCTGGCTGTGCCCGGCTATGTCCAGTGATGTCCAGGAATGCTCAGAGATGTCCGGTTGTGTCTGGCTATGTCCAGTGATGTCCAGGAATGTTCAGGGATGTCCGGTGGTGGCTGGCAGTGTCCGGTGGTGTTCTTCGCACCAGCCACTGGTTAGAGTCTGCTCCAGGCACAAGCCACAAACCGCCTGTTGCAAACTCAAGAGACTGTGTCCGGCCGTATCTAGCGTGTGTTCGTGTGTTCCGTGTGTTGAGAAATGTCAGCAATCCAAAGCCACTCCAGACTTTCCAGCTGCCTCTGCGAACACTTGAGATAACCGTCTTCTGTGACCTTCAGAGACGTCCTTTGCTGCAAACTCCAGAGACACTCCCAAGATGTTCCTGGATATGTCTGCTATGCCTTCTGCGAACTCCAGACACTTCACTGATGAACTCACAGAGTTAGATGAAAGTCTTATGTGAAATCCAGAGTCACTTCAAAGAAGTACCGTTTACTGCGAGCTCGCGAGCTTCAGAGACGACTTGTCTCTGATTGCGAGCTCCAGAGACGATTTGTCTCTGCTCGCGAGCTCCAGAGACGACTTGCCTCTGATTGCGAGCTCCAGAGACGACTTGTCTCTGCTCGCGAGCTCCAGAGACGACTTGCCTCTGCTTGCGAGCTCCAGAGAGGACTTGTCCTCTGCTGTGAGCACCACTGGCAGTCCTTCTCCGCCGACCTCCGGTACTGTACTGGCTACCGGCGCCTCTGAACGCAGCTTGGATCGTGTCCCAAAAATCAATAGGACACCGTAATAAAAGAAGACCCTTGCGTGGCCATAACGGAAGGCTCA